>CAUYTI010033372.1:0-10886 GCA_963575145.1 Galago senegalensis
TCCCAGCTACTTGGGAGGCGGAGGCAGGAGACTCGCTTGAGCCCAGGAGTTGGAGGTTGCTGTGAGCTGTAATGCCATGGCACTCTACCCAGGGGGACAGCTTGAGGCTCTGTCTCAAAAAAAAAAAAAAAAAAAAGAATGCCAGTGAGTGACTGGGTCTCAGTTAATTGCCCACTGCCTGCCTGGAGGCACAAGGCAGCATGCTTCCCCAGAAACCAAAATCCCAGCTCCCAAAATAGTGACCATAGTGTGCATTTTGCTTAAGATTTAACAGGAGATGGAGGAGAAGGCAAACAAAACTTGCCCCAGGCCCCCTTTAGATTGGACTTGATACTGTGCTGCAAACATGGGCCCCACAGGTGAGCAAGCTGATGGATACTGTGAGATGTGGGCCTGAGTCCTAAAATCCAGCTGGAATGTGCAGTTCCAGCTAAGGAGAGACCTCCAGCTGGCTTCTATGAATGCCCACAGGGAAAGGGATGTGGTTTATGTCTATGGCTCAGCAGCCTGTTAGAAGATAAATAGGAAAGGAGCAGGAAGGGAAAAAGCTAGTTTACCTTCCTGCCTGCTGTTTTCTCATCACTGTGGTCAAAAATGGGTTGACCCAGGTACTGTGGTCTAAACATTTACATCTCCTCCAAATTCATATGTTGAAATCTTCACCCCCAAGGTGATGGCAGGAGGGGATAGGGGCCCTTTGGGAGTTGAGTATGTCAGGAGGGTGGAGCCCTCATGAATGGGCTTAGTGCTTTTCTAAAAGAGCTCTGGAGAGACCCCTGGCCCTTCCTTCCATTATGTGGGGACACAGTGAAAAGGCACTGTCTGTGAACCCAGAAGTGGGGCCTCACCAGCCACTGCTTCTATTTGATCTTGGACTTCCAGACTCCAACTGTGTAAAATAAATGCCTGTCATTTATAAACCACTTAGTCCATGGTATTTTATCATCGGAGCTTGGAGGAATTAAGTCTTAACTTGGGATGGTGAGTGAGGGTGGTAGGAGGAATGCTGGAGGGAGGGCACATGGCCCAGCAAAGACAAAGGCAGTCCTAGGCAGGCCCAGTGGCCCTATAAGCAATTGGTCTGTGTCCTGAGTACAATGAGAACTTACTAGAGCTGGTTTCAAGAAGCAGCAAGACCTGTGCAGGTTTGTGTTTGGGAATCTCTGGCAGAGAAAGGATGTGTGGGGAGAACTAGGGGAGGAGTGTTAGGAGAGCCTACAGGCAGGAGCCACAGAGGAGGCCAAGCCACCATCCCATACCAGAGCTGACGGAACTTAAGTTGAGCAGAGCCTGGGGTAGAGCTGGAGAGACTGAGGGACTTGGGAGAGCCAGTGTCAGCCCAGGGGCCCTTCTAGGAATCACAGCATACCCAACCCAGGCTCATTAGTGATTACAAAATGTAGGTCACTCAACTCAGTGGTTCTTAACCTTCCTAATACCGCCAACCTTTAATACAGTCTAAAGGGGTCGCTACCCACAGGTTGAGAACCACTGGATGGTGTCTGCCAGGTGACTATATTTCCCTGTGTACTTACCGAGTATCTTTTGGGGAGACTTTTTGAATCTGTGTAAACAAAAATAGAACATCAGAAGAAGAGTAGGGGTGGGAGGACAAGGGGAAGAAAGGAAACTAGCTCATTCACTCTTTCCCATGGAGCATACTTCAGGGCAAAATCCAAGCTGGCAGCGACCCTGGTGAAAAGGAAGAGGCTGTGTCCCACAGTGACCACTGCAGGGCAGCAGAGGATTGGAGTGCATTCACAGCTGGGCTGGGCACAGGAGGAGAGGTTTCCCTTTTCCTCTGAGTAACTGTACTTACCAGAACTTGAAAGCTCAGCATCTGTTAAAGATCTGGCATTGTCTTCGAGCCAGGTCATGCAGGTGATGCAGGATGTCACAGTTGTACTTTGCTCTCTCAGGATGATGCTCCCAGGCTGACTGCAGTTGCCAAACACTGCGAAAGCAAGACCTGTAAACAGGGGCTCTCAGATCAGAAGGGTTTCAGGGAGTCTGAGACTTCCTTCTGAGTCTGGCGGCAAAATTCGTGGGTACTGAGGGTATATCTGCTTTGAGACTAGTTGCAATCCGAAAACATCTGTGGTAGACCTAAGCCAAGGAGCTTTGCCGGAAAGTTAGGAGGATGTCTATAAGATTAAAGGGAAAGGAGAAAAAATGGCAGCCCCAGAGGGTCTTGGGGGACCTGCTGAGCAAAATTAGGGAGGCACCTCCATGAGAATGTCTGAACTTTGACAGCTTTCAGTTTTACAATTCACCTTGCAGTTCAGATTCTAAGGAGAAAGAGTCACTTGGGACCAGCATGGTGGGGCATGTTATTAACCTCACCTCCCAAGTAACTCATCCCTCCATTAAACACTTCTTGAGCAGGTGCTTCTGTGTGACCAGCCACTGCTCTCAGGTGCCATTTGAGATGTCCAAGTAGAGGTATCCAGTGGAATCCCAATTCTTCCCATCCCCTCATCCCTCTGTGCCAACCAGACTAGCCTCCTTGCTCACTGCTCCCCACACATGCTGAACTCATCCTGTCCCTTTGTCTGGAACAGCCTCTCTCAACTGTGAGAGCCACCCATGTGTAGACAGCATTTAAAACCGCAGGAGAAAAGTCATTCCCCCAAAATAATCAGGGCGCTATTCCAAAAGGAGGCAGGATGAATGCTGAATAGCAAAACCCCACAAGTATCCATGACAGAGGACTCTAGCAGAGGCCTGTGATCTCCAATAGGTTGAGAATGACTCTAGTATTGCGGCTTTTTACATTGCAGCACAGTATAATACATGTATGTATATATGTGTGCACACACACACTGAAATAAAAATTTCACAAAGCTGACTGGGCATGGTGGCTTAGACCTGTAATCCTAGTACTCTGGGAGGCTGAGGTGGGAGGATGTCTTGAGCTCAGGAGTTTTTTTAATTTTTTTTATTTTTATTTATTTATTTTTTTTGAGACAGAGCCTCAAGCTGTCACCCTGGGTAGAGTGCTGTGGCATCACAACTCATAGCAACTTCCACCTCCTGGGCTCAAGCGAGTCTCCTGCCTCCACCTCCCAAGGAGCTAGGACCACAGGCACCTGCCACAACGCCTGGCTGTTTTTTTGGTTGCAGCCATCATTGTTGTTTTTGGTGGGTCTGGGCTGGATTCGAACCCACCACCTTAGGTGTATGTGGCTGGCGCCTTAGCCACTTGAACCACAGGTGCCAAGCTGAGCTCAGAAGTTTGAGACCAGCCTGAGCAAGAGGGAGATCCCCATCTCTACTAAAAGTAGAAAAAAATAACCAAGCGTTGTGGTGGGCACCTATAGTCTCAGCTACTTGGGAGGCTGAGGCAAGAGGATCACTTTAGCCCAAAAGTTTGAGGTTGCTGTGAACTATGATGCCACCATAGTCTTCCAAGAGTGACTCAGACTCTGTCTCAAACAAACAAAAAATTACAAAGGCATTTTAAAAATACATTTGACACTCCTGATGCCTTTGATTTCTATCCTGGCTCATTAAAGAAAATCTAGTCATAACCCACTAACTTGTTTACCTGAGCCCTTTGGCCTCCATGAGGCAAACAGGGCACCTTTCTCTATGCCCACATTGCCCTCACTTGTATGATTTTACTTTTATTTTATTTATTTATTGAGACAGAGTCTCACTATGTTGCCCTGGTTAGAGTGCTGTGGTGTCCAGCTCACAGCAACCTCAAACTCTTGGGCTTAAGTGATTCTCTTGCCTTAGCATCCCAAGTAGCTGGGACTACAGGCACCTGCCACAATGCCCAGCTATTTTTTGTTGTAGTTGTCGTTTAGTAGGCCCAGGCCGGGCTCGAACCTGCCAGCCCTGGTATACATGGGGCTGCCAGCCCACTAAGGTATGGGTGCCGAGCCACTTGTACAATAAATACCTAACCGGCCTCCCTGCTTCCATTTTTTTTTTTTTTTTTTTTTTGCTATGTAATCCATCCTAGTGGAATAAATCTTTCTAAAGCCCAGCTTCAATTACATCAAAACCCTTCAGTGGGTTCACCCCTTACATGAATCGAGTTCCTTTCTTTTTCTCTTTTTTTTTTTTCAGTCAGTATTTGGCCGGGGCCGGGTTTGAACCCACCACCTCCAGTATATGGAGTGGGCACCCTATTCCTTTGAGCAACAGTCACCTCCCCACCCCTTTATTTTTAGAGACATAGTCTCATTTTATCGCCCTTGGTAGAGAGCTGTGGCATCACAGCTCACAGCAACCTCCAACTCCTGGGCTTAGGCAATTCTCTTGTCTCAGTCTCCCGAATAGCAGGGACTACAGGTGCCCGCCACAATGCCCAGACATTTTTTATTTGCAGGTGCCCGGCTATTTGCAGTTTGGCCAGGGCCGGGTTTGAACCCTCCACCCTCAGTATATGGGGCTGCGCCCTGCCCACTGAGCCACAGGCACTGGCCTGAATCCAGTTCCTTTAGTTTGCTCATTCCTCAGCCTCCTCCAGACTTTTTCTCTTCTCTGACAGGGCACACTTTCCCTGCCCCCCCAGGATCACTGTGGAGAGTACCTTCTGCAGTGACAAGCCTTCCTCACTCACTCCTGCATTTCCACTCTCTCACTGTCTGCTGAGCTGTTAGACCAGGAAATACAGTATTGAGCAAGGCAGATGAAATCTACCCACTCATTGAACTTACGGGAAAGAGAGATTTGCAAACAATTACTATAAAGTGTGGGAGGTCACTCAGGGGTGTAAGTGATCCTAATCTAGGTGGGGAGCATTCAGCAAGCCTTTCTGGAAGAATTACCAATTAAAAATAAAAACTTGAGTGCTAAAGAGGAAGATGCCTCCAGTTCTCAGAGGATATGGACTCATTTTTGGTAGTCAGGACTGAGGGGGGTTTACTCCTGGCATGCAGTGGGCAGAGGCCAGGGCTGCTATTCAGCACCCTGCAGGGCCCAGGGCAGTACAGGAATGATTCAGCCCCACCTGTCCAAGTATACAAAGGGAGAAACACTTGTTGAAGGCTTACTCCAGTGCTGTTCTTTTTTTTTTTTTTAATTTTTGGAGACAGAGTCTCACTCTGTTGCCCTAGGTAGTGGTATCATCACAGCTCATAGCAACCTCAAACCTTTTTTTTTTTTTTAAGAGAAGAGTTTCACTTTGTCACCCTCAGTAGAGTGCTGTGGCATCACAGCTCACAGCGACCTCCAGCTCTTGGGCTTAGGTGAATCTCTTGCCTCAGCCTCCTGGGCAGCTGGGACTACAGGCACCCACCACAACGCCCGGCTAGTTGCAGTTTGGCCAGGGCCAGGTTCAAACCCGCCACCCTGGGTATATGGGGCCAGAGCCCTACTCACTGAACCACAGATGCTGCCTGCAATCTCAAACTCTTGAACTCAAGTGATCCTCTTGCCTCAACCTCTGAGTAGCTAGGACTACAGGCACCCACCACAATGCCTGGCTAGTTTTTTTATTTTTAGTAGTGATGGGGCCTCACTCTTGCTCAGGCTGGCCTTGAACTCCTGAGCTCAAGGGATTCTCCTACCTCAGCCTCCCAGAGTTCTGGGATTAAGGCGGGAGCCAACTGTGGTGTTTTTTCTTCCTTTCCTTCTCTTTCTCTTTCTTTCCTTCCTTCCTCCCCTCCCCTCCCTTACTCCTTCCCTTCCTTCCTTTGTTAAGAATCTCCCTTTGTTACCCTTGGTAGACTGCTGTGGCATCATAGCTCACAGCAACCTCAAATTTCTGGCCTCAAGAGATCCTCTTGCCTCAGCCTCCCAAGTAGCAGGGACTATAGGCACCGCCACAACACCCGGCTGTTTTTAGAGACGGGGTCTTGCTCTTTCTCAGGCTGGTCTCAAACTCCTGAGCTCAGGCAATTCACCTGCTTCAGCCTCCCAGAATGTGGGGATTATAAGTGTGAGCCACTGTGCTTGGCCTATATTATTTCTCACAACAGCACTGTGAGGTGGGTATTTTTATCGTTGTTTTTCCAGATGGGAAATCCAATGAAAGTAAATAGTTTACTTGAAGACACAGTTAGGGATTATGGAGCTGAGAGGAAGGGTACTATAGAGGACAAATGGCAGCCTGTGCTTCAGTGGAGACATGTGGAGCAGCAGATGCCCAGCTCCTGTTTTCCTGTTGAGGATCAGGTGCTTGTGAGGCTCCAAGAGAAGATGGAGCAAGTTGGCAGTACGTGGAGCATTGCTTCCCTTGTGGGAATGGTCCCAGTCACTAAGGATGTGGAAAGAGAAGAGGGCAGAGGGGCAGCAGCCAGAATGGCAGGAGGAAAACTGGGAAACGGGGATTCTCAGCCAGAGCATCCTCCCTTCTTAGCATACCTGCCACTGAGAGAGCGTGTGTTATGTGTGAACCTGCCACCAGTTTGTGAAGGCAGGGGCATGTAGGAGACCCCCTGACCATCCTTTCTGTGGTGTCTGTAGGCTATTAAGCAGCTACATTATCACTAGGGACCCAGGCCCCTTCTGTGTCATTGCTTTGCCATCCTTATCATGACACTTCCATCTCCAGTGCTGGTGCTCCAGCCATCATGTGTGCATTCCAGCCAGCAGCCTTGATTTTCCCATGTGTAAAATGAGGGCAACAGCTACTGTAAAAGATTGTAAAAAAGAGCAGATCGGCCAGGAGAAGCATCTAGTGTGGATCCTGCTGTGATTACAGTCAGTGCCTCCTGCCAGTGCTTAGAAGGACCAAGGTTCCTCTTATTTGTAAGACATGTGCACCCTAGGACCCTAATAATGGGCCCTGTGAGGCACTTGCCAGCCTGAGGACCTTGAGCAGACTCCTCTCTCCTCGGGTGGCCACCCTGGGGCACCATCACCCAGGCTTATGAGCTTCCACTCCATTACTAGCCTCACAGGCTCCAAGGGAACAGCCGGGTCTCTTGCCCAGGACTCTGTAGTCCCACATGGGGCCTGGATCTCTGAGGGGTAGGCTGGGGGCACTGCTGCTTGTGGAAGGGCTGCTAGTCTGATCTGGCTCAGGTGCAGCAGGTCTGAAATCATAGCCCCCACAGGTTGGAGGGAGTGGACTCCCACCTGATGCTTGGAGTCTGGAAGGAGTCAGCACAGCAGGGACACGCTGAGTCCTGGCAGCTCCCTGGGATAAGCCACACACCTGGTGGCTAAGTACAAAATGAAAAACATGGGCCCTTTCTCCAAAATTAAGAATTTCAAGGTGGTGAGACCAGAGCACTACACTGAGGTCAGGCCAAGGATCTCCCAGCCCAGGTGAGTGACAGGCGATTCTAGTGCCACCTGGGATGCCAGGTCTTCTTTCTGGGACAGAGAGGCACCAGCTTGGGACCCAAGCAGATTTCAGGGGTAGCTGCCCAGGAACTGTGCCAGCCTTGCTGGGATGTCAGACAGCCTGTGGGCCCTCTCCCTGGTTCCTGAGCCCAGCATTCTCCTCTGTGGAGCTCCTTCAAGTCCTCTAGCCATCCCCACCCTAATCTCACCAAGTCAGACTCTTAGTAGACAGGGTCCAGGAACCATTCATTTTGTGACAAAATGCATTTTATGCACTGATTTTCAAGTGACCCTGGAGTTTGGCCCCACTGCCATTGTGACAAACCCTGAGGAGTAGCCATGGCTGTGTCACTCTGCCACATCTAAAGGTGGCTACTATGCTCACAATGTGAGCAGGACACAACTCTGGGCCTGGAGTGGCCAAGCTGGCTACAGTGGTGTCCCAGGGCAGCAGGGGCTGACAGGTGGGAGAGTGCATCCCACCCGCAGGGGCACTGCTAGGCTGGGGGAGTGGCTGGGGGAAGGATGGGCAGGCTCAATGTGCTTATTACTATGAAAAATGAGAATGACTTTACTGCCATTTCTCTCTCTCTCCGCGGATCCTGTGACAGACTGAACAGAGCATAGGCAGAAACTCAGTTTGTATTGGTTACCACAAATGGAAGAAAAGCCAGGTCCTTACAATCTGCCAACCATGAGCTTAAGTGTGTCCCAGGGAGGAGACATGTATTTTAAAGACATTCTTCTGTCTGATTTCATCTAAGTTTTGAACTATAAGATCAGATCAACATTGTGATTACTATGGACTTTTTGTTTTTAAGGTAAGAGTGCATCTTTCTCTTCCTGCCCCTCTCTGCTCTGGTGCAGGCAGAGTGAAGC
The DNA here is from genome assembly GCA_963575145.1 of Galago senegalensis. Lineage (NCBI taxonomy): Eukaryota > Metazoa > Chordata > Mammalia > Primates > Galagidae > Galago > Galago senegalensis. The sequence continues at coordinate 8,125 of CAUYTI010033372.1, forward strand.
ACAGCCATGAAGGGAGGGTTTTAAAGGCCACATGAGTGCATTAGTACCTTTATACATTATACCTTCTGTGTGAACGAGAATAAAATACTTAGAACTGAATACACGGTAATATATACATTCATAAGAAACATTCTAATAACAATTAGAGCACAAAACTATTGGTATAAACATATTTCCAAAAAGAGAAACTACTGCATTTCATTAGATGGTGCTTCCTAGACCAAGGTCTGTCTTCCTCTCTCACTGGTTTTGGGACAGGACTCCTGCACGTAGCTAACCAAGTGCGACAGCTACGTATTTCCATGCAGGCAAATTTGGAGCATCTAAAGTTAAGGGTGTTTGTTTGTCCCCAAAGAGTTTTGACTCTGAAGAGGTTGAGGTGGGTCAGAGTACCCCAGGATAGTGAATTCAGAGGAAGGCATTCTAGAAGACTACACGGAGTGGTCACAGGCACCTTGTTTGTACCTGTGGGGTGGCTGCCTTCCAAAGGCCATTCATGCTGACCACCTGGAACAACTGATTCCCAGAGCCAGCAGTTTGGCTTGGTGTTGACTGTGAACTGGACAGAACTCCACAACTGTTTTGTTGCTGATAAAACTTCTGGTTTTAATTTTTAAAAAGATGCTATTGTGTCTTGGCACGAGTGGACTGTATCCATGGCTTGTTCTTTTTTAGGCTGTTGATCCTGCCATGGACAGTGGGATTGCCAGCTGCTTCAGTACAATCCTTTGGTGCCTAGTGATCTACCTCCCATGGGCCACTGGCCTCCCTGCCCCAGCAGAGTCAGGCAGGGTGGGAAGCAGAGGATGGCCTGTTCACGAAAGGCTATGAGGTACAGCTGCTGAGATGGGTCCATTCTTTCCTGACAGAGGCACCAGAGTGACAACACTCGGCTTTTGATTCCTGAGGGGACCCCATGGATGCTGGCGAGCACTGTACCTGTTCAACAATGGCAGGACAAGCGGGGCAGAGGCTGTCCCTTCTTCCTTCCTAGACTCTGCAAATTTTTCTTTTAAATCATGTTGAAAACTGGTATCAGCTGAATGGAGGGACCAATGCTCTCAGCACAACCCTTCAGGGACTCTGGCCAAAGTTCACAATTCTGTCAGGGGACACTTTGTCTTGAATAAGCCCCTGGAGGGCTGCTCAGGCACTTGGAAGCCCAGAACACGGCCATGGGCAGTGGGAGCCTACTGTGCGCTTCTGCAGCTGCAACTCCGTTCTTCTTGAACAGTACCTTGTCCTTTAAGGGCACTAACCCCAGGAGCCTCCCTTGAGTCAGAGTAAACATCACATCATCTAAGAGGCACGAATGTGATAGAGCTGGTGAAGTCCAGGTTCTCAGAGTGGCTGGGCAACATCTTCTGGAACCTCTCGGGAGGCGACTGTGGGTGTTAGATGCCCTGCAGGGTGTGGTTAGGGTCGTTGCGCTCCCGCTTCACCAGGGGTTCACCAAGGCTGGGAGGGTCCAGGTTGGACTCATTGCCATGCTGCTCATCACCAAGGTCGTCTATAGGATAAGGGTGGGGGAGCCATGGGAGGGAGGGAGGGAGAGAGAAAATCAAGTATTCAGAAAGTTACATAGGCACGAACAGGTCAGGGCCTCGAGGACACATGGCAGCCTGTGCAGCCATCTTAGCCTCTGCTCTGACCTGTCCTGTCTTCCTGGCCTGTTGAGGGAGCCTGTGACTCATGCCCTCCCTTGACCAGCTGACTGGCCTGGGCCATGCTCTCTGCAAGGCTGGGCTCTCTCTGGCCTGCCTGTCCCACTCTCTCTCTGGGTGTTGGTGCAGGAGGCTGTGGGCCACCCAGTGCTGACCACGGTCTTGCTGCTCTGGGCCTGGTATGGAGCTGCCTGGCTGGTGGGATAAAGTTCTGGGCCAGGCAAGCCAGTCACTGGGATGTGGCTGCTGGCCAGGTACCCTCTGACATTTGGATGTCAGCTTCTATGGGCCTTCCTTGCCAAGAGGCTGCACCAGTTTCCAACTGCTTGTCATGAGATGGGGTGGCCAGGCCAAGTCAAGGGTTACAACACCAGGAAGGGCCTTGGTGGGAAAGCCAGGGATGTACCCACCTTTGTCAAGCAGCGTCAGTGATAGGGAGGCGAGATCATTGAACTGAAAGAGAAACCCAGAGTCAGGGTGTCCAAAGAGGGTGACAGCTGCCCTTCAGTCCCGGAGATGTCAGCCAAGTGCATCTTGAGCTACATCCTTATGGATAATTAAGTTGAGTGGGGTTCTGCCCTGTTCTGGGGGACCTCTGATGCTGTCAAGTACCTGGCCAAGGCCCCTCTCACCTTTCTGGGAGGAGCTGCTCAGGCCAGTGAGGGATGGGGTACCCACAGTCCCTCAGGTATGGCTCCTCTGGCTTTAGGGTTGGTGTGGGGACCAGGGCCAAGCTATCTCTACTCCTCCAGAATCTACACGGCACAAAACTACCTCACGGCTGCCCCAGAGCCCAGGGCTACTGTGAGGAATCCATAACACCAGGGCTTCCTCTGAGCAGTCAGCGTGCTGGGAGCCCTGCCATCATTCATCAAGCATCCCCTCACTTCTTCCTCAAAGCATCCCCACACAGCCTGCCAAGTCCACTCTGAGGTGCAGACCCCAAAGAACTGAAAACATGTGTGCAGGCTCGGCGCCTATAGCTCAACCGGCTAAGGCGCCAGCCACGTACACCTAAGGTGGCGGGTTCGAATCCCCAGCCCAGACCCGCCAAACAACAACGATGGCTGCAACCAAAAAATAGCCGGGCGTTGTGGC
>CAUYTI010033373.1:0-30353 GCA_963575145.1 Galago senegalensis
GGCTGCAACCAAAAAATAGCCGGGTGTTGTGGTGGGCGCCTGTGGTCCCAGCTACTTGGGAGGCGGAGGCAGGAGACTCGCTTGAGCCCAGGAGTTGGAGGTTGCTGTGAGCTGTAATGCCACGGCACTCTACCCAGGGGGATAGCGTGAGGCTCTGTCTCAAAAAAAAAAAAAAAAAATTGAAGGTTGGAAGCCAGGCACCATGGCACATGCCTGTAACCCTAGAACTCTGGGAGGCCAAGACAGACAGATGGCTTGAGGTCAGGAGTTCAAAACCAGCCTGGGCAAGAGTGAGACCCAGTCACTACTAGAAATAGAAAAATTAGCCAGGCTCAGTGGCATGCTCCTGCAGTTAGGAGGCTAAAGTAGGAGGATGGCTTGAACTGAGGAATGTGAGTGAGGTTGCTGTGAGCTAAGATCAAAATCCTACACTCTATCCCACACAGCAGAGCAACCCCCTGACCCAAAAAGAAAAAAAAATTTGAAGGCTGGGTGTAGTGGCTCACACCTATAACCCTTGTGCTTTGAAAGGTCAAGGTGGTAGGATCGCTTGAGTCCAGGAGTTCAAGACCAGCCTAGGCAATATAATAAGACTGTGTCTCCCCTGCAAAATTAAAAATTAAGTAGGCATGGTAACAGATGCCTATAATCCCAGCTACTGGAGAGACTGAGCCAAAAGGACTGTTTGAGCCCAGGAGATTAAGGTTACAGTGAGCTCTGATCATACCACCGCACTCCAGTCTGGTGACAGAGAGAGACCCTGCCTCTAAAAAGAATAAAATAAAAAAAAATAAAATTTAAAATCTGCCAAACAAAAATCCCATACACAAAGACTAACAGCAAACTGGAAAAATAACTTGCAGCTCACATGAGAGACATAATGATTACTGTTTCTATGAAGTAAGAAATATAGGTAAGGAATATAAACAGGTAATTCAAAAGGATGTACAAATAGCCCTTCAAAATATGTAGTGGTCAAATTCACAAGAGAAATGTATATTAAAATTGCAAAGAAATGGAATATTACATCTTTTGCATTGGTGATAATCACAAAGTTTGATAACATTGTGCTATTAGGATATGGCCTAACAATTACTCTCATACTTTGCTGGTGGGAATATAAATTGGTATAATGTCTATGGGGGTCAATCTGTCAATAGCCATCAAAATTACAAATGTAATTCTGAGCCAACAATTTGGTTTATAAGTATTCATTCTACAATTATTGAAATTACATATAGCATGTATGTGGGGAATTCATTGCAGCAAAGTTTGTTATAGTAAAAACTTAGAAACAATCTAAAGGAACAACTTAAACTCCTTTAATAGGAATTAATACAATGTGGATTCAAAGAATGAGGCAGCTCTGCCTGCACTGACATGAACAAACCAAGATATATTAAATGGGGAAAAAAAGAGGCAGAGTGCACAATAACTTCAAAACATTTGTGTGTATTTCTAAAAACATGTCATGTACATATAAGCTTATACCACTATAACAAAACACAGTGTATCTCTCTAAGGATATACAGGTATCATGTAACAGTGGTTGCCTCTCCTGCGGAGAACTAGGGACAGTTGCAAAATTAGAAAGAGGTAAACTTACTTTTCATTACAACTTTGTGAAACTTTTTGAATTTTGTGTCATGTCATTCAGAAAATAAAAACAGTAACCCAAAAAATAAATAAGATCCCAGACTGTCTTCTACAGGTTAACATACTGGATATTGCTTCTCTTTTGCTGGAGTGGCAGGAAATCTCCACAGTGTACCTAATCCCAGGAGAACAAAAGAATATGAATGGGCTCAGAATCTCACCCCTGCTCAGCAGCTCCTTAACTGTTTCTTCTCTTTCCTCATTGTTCATGTCTCTTCTCTGACTTACCTGTTGTCTGCGTTCCTCAAGTTCTCGCTGTATGTTTTCTACCACAGCCACTGCCTCTTCCCCACTTTCAGGGCGATGTTCTCTCACCCAGGCCTGGAACTCCTCAGGCAGGATGGTCAAGAACTGCTCCAGCACCAATAGCTCTAGGATCTGCTCCTTGGTGTGCAGCTCAGGCCTCAGCCACTCGCAGCAGAGCACACGGAGTTGGCTGAGAGCTTCCCGGGGTCCTGATGCCTCATGGTACTGGAAGTGCCTGAAGCGTTGATAAAAAGTCTCAAACGTGGGCGGATTGTATTCCTGCATCCAGGTGCAGTCTTCTTCTTCCACCTTTACTATTAGAAGGTCTTCTTGCTCTTGTGACGTCTCAGCTGGAGGGTCTAAGTCTATAACTTCCCGAGATCCTGTCATTATCATTTCAACTCACAGGGCAGTTTCTTGAGGCTATCTGTGTTATATATACTGAACGAACTTGTTTCCTCCTCTTTAAGATCTGAAGGATGCTTTCAGTAGAGCACAACCTACTAAGGTATTGGGAATCATTATTAGCAAAGAGGGACAGCAAAGAGATCATCTATACTAGAGATGGACACTCAACAAAAAATATGGACTACAAGGCAGTAGTCATTTCACCCATAAAATGATTATTAATAGAGAATATCTCCAATACTTAAAGAAATATAAAGGAGAGCCATAAAAATTTGACATCAGGCCTGACCTAAAACAGTTTAGAGGTGAACTTTACATTTCATATAAATAATAGGACAAGACTTACTAACTAGTCCAGATGCAGCCGCTCCTCTTTAATCATAAGCCAAACTTTTCAGAATAGGAGTGAAAAATATTACAATCGTCAGAATTGGTGCTGCCCTTCAAGCTACAAGAGCTTGACAAGCTAAGGGGAGACTTCATTGATCCCGATGAGAAGCGGAGCTATCAGTACAGATCTGGACCTAGGTTCCTTGAAATCGCCCCTGACCCGCAGACACGAAGATCCGCCCGCTCAAGGTTAAGGACAAGACCTCTGTCTGGATACAAAGCCTATCTCTACCCTCAAGGCCCAGTCTCGGGGAGCTTTCTTGAAAAATCAAGTTCCTCGCAGCCAAGGGTGGGAAGGAGGGACTTTCCTTAAAACCGGGAGAAAAACCCAAGCCAACACTTCCACGCCGGAAGTAAGCAAGTCCAAGCTTTCCCCATCCAACCGGGTTAAACCTTACATCCCCACCCCAGAGAACACTTCCGAGTCCTCTCTAGGAATCCCGGAGGTCTTCGCCTCACAGCGGGTGGGAGGCGCCCGCTCCAGGAGGCGAGGGGGAGTGCGGACTAATCGGCGGGCAGACGTGGCACGGGCTCAGAACCCCGGCCTAACGCCGTCACGCGGCAGCCCACAGACCCCGGCGAAGCCGCAGGCACAGCATCACTACAGCAGAACAGCCAAAGGAGCAGCTCTCTCCTCCACCCTACCTCAAAGCCATTTAAACAATTTGAGCTCCTCCCCCTTCTGGGGGGGCAGGGCCTTAGGGGCCTGGCAACAGTTGCTAGGGTCTGATTGGCCGCGGAGCTTGCGACCTCCCCCGCCCCCCACCACAATGCTCTGCGCCCCAATTTGAAATAGCTGCGCACCTCTCTGCGAGCCCGCAACCCTTTCATCTTTTTCGAGCCCTTGAGTATTTTCACCCGAATCCTCGGCACTTCCCTACCCCCCCTCCCCAAACACACCCACCGCGTTTCCACTGTAGTCAGCTCCCAAGGCCGACATCCTCAACGTCAAACCTACCAGTGGTAGAGCCGGCGACTCCTGGGACTACATCTCCCAGGAAGTCCCGCGCGGGCCCCGCGGGCTGACAAATAAAATCACAGCTGCCTCTGCGGCGTCGGTCTCGCGGGCCTATCAGAACGAGGCAGGGCGCGGAGGGTGTGCCCTCGGGCTCTTGGCCGGAAGACTGTGTGTAAGTGTTTAGTACCCCCGGAGGTGCTGCTGGGAGCCCGGCAACTTCACGGACGAATACGTGTAGTTTGCGCAAAGCCTCTCTAGCCCGTGGGGTCCCATCCTTAATCTCTCATTTCTATGTGGTCCCTTAACGGTTTTCCAAGCCTTTCTCAGTTTACAAAGCGGGCAGGCAGGACCAGAGTTACTACAGCCCCTTTTAGGGACGCTAAAGAAGAGCACACTGCTGTGGAATTGCAGCATCTGCACAGAAGGTATTATAGAGGTAAAAGGTCTCTTTTACGGGCGCCTAAAATCATGCATCATGTAGGTAGCTTCCTCTACAGGACAGAGCCCTTAATGAATGTTTGCATTGTATCTGTGTGTGTGTGTTAGCGAGTTCGCTTTTTTTGTTTTTCGAGATGGTTACTCGCTGTGGTGCTCAGGTTGGTATGCAGTGGCTATTCACAGGGGCGGTTACCGCTACAGCCTAGAACTCCTGACCTCAGGTAATCCTCTCCTTTGGCCTCCTGAGTAGCTGAAACTATAGTCGCGCTATCGCACCTACCAACATTTAAAAACAGTTATAGAAGAACCTATAAGGGGACGTCACACAGAAATTTGCAGCTGTGGCTTAATTTTAATGTTCTTTTAGAATTAGTTTAGTTGTTTAATGTATGTAAAAGTTGTTCAAAGTGACTATTCATTTTTTTCCTTTCCTTTTTTTTTCTCTGATACACAGTCTCACTATGTTGCCCTCAGTAGAGTGCCATGGCCTCGTAGCTCACAGCAACCTCAAACTCTTGAGCTAAAGCGATTCTCTTGCCTCAGCCTCCCAAGTAGCTGGGACTATAGGCGGGTCGTTTTTTCTAATATACTTATCTCCATTAAATTATTTGCAAATGCTTTGTACATTTTTTTTTTTTTGAGACAGCCTCAAACTGTCGCCCTGGGTAGAGTGCTATGGCATCACAGCTCACACAACCTCCAACTCCTGGGCTTAATCAATTCTCTTCCCTCAGCCTCCCAAGTAACTGGGACTACAGGCACCCTCCACAATGCCTGGCTATTTTTCAGTTGTAGTTGCCATTGTTGTTTGGCAGGCCCGGGCTGGATTCGAACCTGCCAGTTCTGGTGTATGTAGCTGGGGCCTTAGCAGATTCAGCTATAGGCACAGAGCCACCTTTTACATTTTAATAGTTTCTTTTTTCTTAAATAGTAACACATTTGCATGAGTCAGAATTAAAAAGGGTATACAGAGTAAAGAATTGCATTTCTGCATCCATTTTTCTCCCCAGAGGTAGCCAAGATAACTAGTTTTTTATGTTTTTACCAAGGTATATTACATGAATATTCAAGCAAGTGTTATGTTTTATGTGTAAATGATCACACAATTTATAGCCTTTCTCCACCTTACTGTTTTTATTAATAAATCTTAGAGATTATTCCCTATCAATAGTTTTCTCAATCTGCTTACTGAGTAGTATAGTATAGCATTATTCAAATACAGTGTACTTTATTTAATCCTTACTGGAGGAGACTGAGGTTATTTCCATTTCTTCCTAAAGCAGTGCTCCACTATGTAAATATCATTTGCGTATATGTCATTTTAGACAGGTGCCCCTACTGTAGGACAAATTCTTAGTGAAATTGATCAGACAAAATACAAGATATTGGCTGTATTCTTGTCAAAGTCATGAGGAATTTTTTCCACTATATATATTTTTTTTCAGATATCCATCTATGTGTGTGTATATATACATATACATGTGTGTATACATGTATCTGATTTGATTTGTTACGTACCCTAAACAGCCCAAGGACATCTAGAGAGGTTAAGTACAAACATTTAGTGGCACTTTATCTCCTCTCTGCCCAAGTTATGCCAGCAATGCAAGACTACTTTCCAACAACACTAGAAAGTTTTCACGTCAACTTCTTTGAGCCTCAATTTCTTCATCTTTGTTAGGAGGACTTTGTTTAAAAAAGAATTTATTTTTCCAGGCTTGGCGCCTGTAGCTCAAGCAGCTACGGTGCCAGCCACATATGCCAGAGCTGGCAGGTTCGAATCCAGCCTGGGCCTGCCAAACGACAATGACAAATACAACCGAAAAATAGCCGGGCGTTGTGGCGGGCGCCTGTAGTTCCAGCTACTTGGGAGGCTGAGGCAAGAGAATCGCATTAAGACCAGGAGTTGGGCTCGGCACCTATAGCTCAACCGGCTAAGGCGCCAGCCACGTACACCTAAGTTGGCAGGTTCGAATCCCCAGCCCGGACCGCCAAACAACAATGACGGCTGCAACCAAAAAAAAAAAAAAAAAAAATAGCCGGGCGTTGTGGCGGGTGCCTGTGGTCCCAGCTACTTGGGAGGCGGAGGCAGGAGACTGGCTTGAGCCCAGGAGTTGGAGGTTGCTGTGAGCTGTGATGCCACGGCACTCTACCCAGGGAGACAGCTTGAGGCTCTGTCTCCAAAAAAAAAAAAAAGACCAGGAGTTGGAGGTTGCTGTAAGCTGTGATGCCATGGTACTCTACCCAGGGCGATCGCTTGAGGCTCTGTCTCAAAAAAAAAAAAAATAAAAAGTTTTTTTCACCGTTCCTGCCCCAACCCTAAAGGTTTCCTGCGCGCTCGGGCACTGACTCGGAAACCTATTATTTTTTTGTGCGACAAGCAGCGGTGGGTCCCACTACCCTAAGCCAAGCAAAGACGGGAAAGCACAGAGATGCATCTCCTTACGGCGCCTAGACAGGCCCCGGAAGTGTCCGGGACCGGAGTCGGTGACGCCTTCCGGCTAGGAATTTTACTTTCTGTCGCAGCATTAAAGCGTATAGTTGTGGAAAAGGGGAGGTTGGGGAGAGAGACCTGGCGCATCAAGGCCGGGTGGTTGATCCACGAACGGTGGTGCGCCCCAGCCTTGGGGAAAATGGATCAGGGCCTTAGGTTTCCTCTTTTTTCTTCTAATAGCGAGCGTCCGAGAAGGTCAGCAAATGCTGGAGAAACATGCGTTCTACTCTAACCGCCCAGAGGCGCTGTAGTGACGCCGAGGCAGCAGCCTGGGCAATGGCTGGGAGGTCCAGGGACGCCGGATCGCCTCTGTGTGACGGACTTTTGACGGTGAAAGTAGAGGAAGACTCACCCGGATGTGGAGAGTCCGACCGGCCCGTGGCCTGGGAGGGTCCTGAAGCTTCTCGACAGCGTTTTAGGCAGTTGAGTTACCAAGAGGTGGCTGGACCAGAAGAGGCGCTGAGCCGGCTCCGAGAACTTTGTGGTCAGTGGCTGAGGCCTGAAGTGCACTCGAAGGAACAGATTCTGGAGCTACTGGTGCTGGAGCAGTTCCTGACCATCCTGCCCGAGGAGCTGCAGTCTTGGGTGCGGGAGCACTGCCCGGAAAGCGGGGAGGAGGCTGTAGCCGCCGTGCGGGCTCTTCAGAGAGCGCTTGATGGGACCTCGCCCCAGGTGAGAAGTGAAAGGCCTGTTCGGGGTGCTGGAACTGTGGATGCTCTGACACACGTCTACTTTCCTTCCGTATTACACTTTGTGTGAACTTTAGGATGTTCGTGAACTTTCCTTTCCACAGGGAACAGTGACGAATCTATCCAGAAAACGACGTGGTTATTTTATATTATAATGACGTGTCTGCATAAACCCAACACAGATTACTGTTAATCCATTGTAAGGCACACTCTTTGCCTTGACTATTTGGGGAAGACAGGTGTCATCATGGAAAGTGGGCTCATAGCCAATTTTTAGAACAGCAGTTCCCCACCGTTTTGAATGTGAAGATGTTTTTTTGCTTTCTAATGGTTTGGCGACCCCTTCCTCCCACATTGATAATGGTTGTCCTTTTTTTATTTTTCAATATATCTGGTGTTCTGTGCAGCGCAGCACTGGTGAGCTTTCACCAAAGAAGAGCCAATATAATTAATAGAATAGTGTTGAACTTTAAATGAGCCTTGTTTCACTGAGAAACAGCAAGTATACCTAATTATGTACTTTTTGTTTCTTATCACTTATAGTTGCTACTGGATCAAACAAAAGCAAAAGCTAAATAATTTTATTCATCAAAAACCTACTGTGCAAGGCTGAGTGCAGTGGCTCACACCTTTAATCCCAGGGCTCTGGGAGGCGCAAATAGGTGGATTGCCTGAACTCAGGCATTCCAGACTAGCCTGAGCAAGAGCTATATCCTATCTCTAAAACTAGCCAGGCATTGTGGCAGGCACCTGTAGTCCCAGCTACTTGGGAGGCTGAGGCAAGAGGATCACTTGAGCGCAAGAGTTTGAGGTTGCTGTGAGCTATGACACCCTGGCATTCTACCAAGGGGGACAAAGTGAGACTCTATCTTTAAAAAAAAAAAATACTGTACAGCAAGTGAGAGAATCCCTTATTGAGACTATGATGTCAAGATATTAGCAGATATGTATGATCTTGTTTCATTGCTGCATATCAGTCTTTCAGGCTTTTCATTGATGACCTTTCATACTTTAGCATGTAATTTATCACTCCTCCATGAAAAACAAAAAATTCAAGTGACATTTTATTGTGTAGGTATCAACACCATTAAACACTGTTCACAGTTCTCCAACTTGATTTTAAAGGTCGGAAGAGAGGAATGTCATTAAGATAAGCAGTAGATTGACTTTATCACCCAGCTATCGGTTTTCCAGTCCTGAACTCTGAGGCTCCCTAGTACAAACATGTGCCACTTAATGACAGGAATACATTCTGATAAATGTGTCATTAAGTAATTTTGTCATTGTGCAGAGATCATAGAGTACACTCACACAAACCTAGATGGCATATAGTCTATTGTACACCTTAGAGTTGGCTATATGCTATGTTGCTCCTAGGCTGCAAACCTGCACAGCATGTTACCATATGGAATATTATAAACAATCGTAACACAATGGTAATTATTCATGTATCTAAACATGTCTAAACACAGAAAAAGAACAGTAAAAATATGATATAAAAGATAAAAAATGGTAAATGGTACACCTGTATAGAGCAGTTTACCATGAATGGAGTTCAAAGGGCTAGACGTTGCTCTAGGTGAGTTGTGAGTGAATGTGAAGGCCTAGGACATTGGTATACACCACTGTAGGTGTTATAATAAACACTGTACACTTAGGATACATTAAATCTATTAATTTCTTCTCTTTTAATAATAATTGACCTTAATTTAGTATAACTTTTATTTTATAAACTTTTTAAATTTTTTTTTTTTTTAGAGATGGTCTTTCTTACTCTGTCATTCAGGTTGGGAAGTGGCACAATCATAGCCTGCTGCAACCTCAAACTCTTGGACTTAAGAGATCCTCAGCATCAGCCTTCTGGGTGGGACAAGAGACATGCACCACCACACCTGGCTAGTTTTTTTTTAATTTTTCATGAAGATGGAGTCTGACTACATTGCCCAGGCTGGTCTCGAACTGGCCTCAAGCATTCCTCTTACTCAGCCTCCCAATGTACTGGGATTACAGGTGTGAGCCACAGTGCCCAGCCCCTGTGTATCTATTTACAGTCCTACTATTTTTTGGCTTTGCAGATATTAAAATATAAAGGTATGTAAGGCTCTTCAGGAGAGTGCTTGGAAAAATAGAGTTGTTTTCTGAAAGATTCTTCATTATTACTGTTGAAATATAATTTGGATATGCTGTTTGTGAGATAAAACTCACAATCATTGTCCCTGTGAAAAGTGAATCTTAAAATATTTTCCAAGTAAAAATGGCTATTTCTTTTTTCTTTTTTTGAGACAGAGTCTCACTTTGTCAGCCTGGGTAAAATGCCATGATGTCACAGCTCACAGTAACCTCAAATTCTTAGGCTCAAGCAATTCTCTTGCCTCAGCCTTCGAAGTAGCTGGGACTGCAGGCACCCGCCACAACACTCCACGAATTTTTAGAGATGAAGTACGGCTCTCGATCTGGCTCAGGCTGGTCTCAAACCCGTGAGCTCAGGCAATCCACCTGCCTTGGCCTTTCAGAGTACTAGGATTATAGGCGTGAGCCACTGCGCCTGTCCAAAAATGACTATTTCATATTTGGCCATGTTTAAATCAACCTCAGCACTCACCATTGACATTTGGGCTAGATGCTTCTTTGTTATAGAAGGGGGTTGTCCTGTGCCTTGTAGGATATTTAGCAGGATCCAAGCCTATACCATGAGGTGCCAAAAAAACATATACACGTTACAGGAGATATTACCTATGTATTGTATATAGAGAGAGTTCCTCTTGTAATTGCATAAATCAAATGTGACTATTGATCTTTTGTTGCTAGTATATATTGAGTATTATACAGTTTTTTCTTTTTTTAAAAATATATACTTTTTTTTAGAGACAGACTCTCACTTTATTGCCCTTGGTAAGCTCACAACAACCTCCAACTCCTGGGCTTAGGCGATTCTCCTGCCTCAGCTTCCCTAGTAGCTGGGACTACAAGCACCTGCCACAACGCCCAGCTATTTTTTTGTTGGAGTTTGGCCAGGGCTGGGTTTGAACCCACCACCCTCAGTGTGTGGGGCTGGCACCCTACTCACTGAGCCATAGGTGCCACCAAAAATATATATACCTTTTTTTTGGCACCCTCTGTGTATAGTCCATCTTTCATTTCCTCTGAAAGACCTGGAATTGCTAAAATAAAAGAAAGCTGGTCTAGGAAAAGAAAGGTAAAATTATAAGAATAACCTAGAAGATGATTTTAACTTGCCGAAGGTCCCAAGGTAGTATGTAGAGAGCTAGAATTCAAACCCAGGTGACTGTTTCTATAGTCCATGCACTAGTGCCATACTGCAACAGTGAAATGCGGGCAGGGTTGCCACTTTTTCTTTTTTATAATTTTTTTGGTTTTTATTCATGATTTTTTTTTCTTTTCTTCTTAAGGTTGCTTCTTGGTTTCCAATCTCCTTCATACCATAAATAGTCATCATCTCTCTAGCAACAGGGACAGGATGTAATTTAAGCTAGACCTAAGGGAGGCATGGCATGAAGCAAATTCTAAGGAAAGGTACAAGTTGCTAAAGCCAGTGGGGGACCAAATTCTAAGGAAGGTACAAGTTGCTGAAGCCACTTCATTTTTGCCTATCTGATGTTCAGGGAAGAGTCCAGGAAGGACTTTTGCATCTGGTTGTACTTTCCCTGGTATCATGTCTGACACATTGTAGTGAATATTGAGTGTTTTCTGTGGATTTTAATATGTAGGTATGAGGTGGTGGATCATAGGCCCTTGCCATTTGAGGGATAAAGGGAACCATCAAAAATGAGACACCAGAGGGCTCAGGAAAACCAAGTTTACTATACTCTCAGGACCTATAGAGAGGAGGCTTGCCACATCATACTGGGACTGCATGGGGAAGCACCAGCTGTAGGTGGAAGGGACCAGAGTGAGGGGAGGGCTCAAGCCACAACCTAAAGTTTCCCTTAAAAGGAAAAGCTGGGCTGAGGGGAGTAGTTTAGGACTGGCTAGTTTGAATAATTTCAACAGGCTTTAAGTTACAGTTGTGTTTTCTAATTGGTACTTGGCCCCAGGATGACTGAGGGAGGAGTATTGCTTCCTGGGGTATAAGGGCCAGATAGAGGAGGGACGGCTCTGGGTTGATGAGTTTGCATAACAAAGGCTTGCATTAGAGGCTGAGCCCTTGGCCATCTCTAAGAATTGGCTAACCTGGAAGGATTAGTTTCTCCCTAGCCAGAAAGGGTTTTTTTTATTTTTGAGACAGAGTCTTACTCTGTTGCTCTAGGTTAGAGTCCTTTGACCTCAGAATAGCTCATAGCAACTTCAAACTCCTGGGTTCAAGTGATCCTTCTGCCTCAGCCTCCCTAGGAGCTAGGACTATGGGCACCTACCACAATGCTGTGCTAATTTTTTCCTTTTTTAATTTTATTTTTGTTTTTTAATAGAGATGGGGCCTCACTTCTGCTTATGCAGGTCTTGAATCCTGAGCTCAGTCCTCCCACCCGAGGACTCCCAAAGTGCTAGGATTATAGGATTGAGCCACTGTGCTGGCCCAGAAAGGTTTTTCTGGGGTTTTTTTCCCCCCTTTTTGCAGTTTTGGCCACCCCCGGTATATGGGGCCAGCACCCCACTCCTTGAGCCACGGGTGCTGCCCAGCCCAGAAAGATTTTTTTTTTTGAGACAGCCTCAAGCTGTCACCTGAGTAGAGTGCTATGTCATCACAGCTCACAGCAACCTCCAACTCCTGGTCTCAAGCCATTTTTCTCCCTCCACCTCCAGAGTAGCTGGGACTACAGGCACCTGCCACAACGCCTGGCTATTTTTTGGTTGCAGGTGTCATTGTTGTTTGGTGGGCCTGGGCTGGATTCAAACCTGCCAGCTCAGGTATATGTGGCTGGCGCCTTAGCTGCTTGAGCCACAGGCGCTGAGCCAACCCAGAAAGGTTTTTAAAGATGTCAAAATATGGGTGGCGAGGCTCGGTGCCTGTGGCTCAAGTGGCTAAGGCGCCAGCCACATACACCTAAGGTGGCGGGTTCTAATCCAGTCCTGCCTGCCAAACAACAATGACGGCTGCAACTAAAAAAAATAGCCAGGCATTGTGGCGAGTGCCTGTGGTCCCAGCTACTTGGGAGGCAGAGGCAGGAGACTCACTTGAGCCTAGGAGTTGGAAGTTGCTATGAGCTGTGATGCCACGGCACTCTACCCAGGGGGACAGCTTGAGGCTCTGTCTCAAAAAAAAAGAAAAAAATATGGGTGGCGCCTGTGGCTCAGTGGGTAGGATGCCAGCCCCATATACCGAGGATGGTGGGTTCAAACCCAGCCCCGGCCAAACTGCAACAAAAAAATAGTCAGGCATTGTGGCTGGCGCCTGTAGTCCCAGCTACTTGGGAGGCTGAGGCAAGAGAATCACCTAAGCCCAGGAGTTGGAGGTTGCTGTGAACTGTGTAACACCACGCACTACCAAGGGCAATAAAGTAAGACCCTTCTCTACCAAAAAAAAAAAGTCAAAATATAATATAGAGAAAGTAAAATATACATGGATACATACATACATACATGAACAATACAGTAGTAAAGTGAATAAGAAAGCCTTAGAGACAGTTTGTGACCCCACTGGAATCTGGACCGACATCTCTGTCACTAGTTTTAGAACCTTCCCTTTCTAAGAATTGTGGCTTTAACTCTATGAATGGTCAGCTTACATTTGAATAAGCCATCTCATAAGATCACCTGGTTGGACAATTATCTTATTGTGAAGTGATCAAGGGAAGAGAAAAGCATTTTTACTAAGCATCTGGTGTGGGTGATGTACCTTCATCTGCTTCAGATATCTATATCTGTTTCACATGTAAGAAAACAGCATCTCATAGAGCCAGCATTGCAACTCAGGACATTGCTGGTTAAGTGTTTATTTTTAATCTACATCATGTTTCCATTTTGACAAAACATAGTGATATAATTCATATGTTGTGCTCCTACCTACCCAAAATAGTATAAATAGCCTACAGGGTTTCAGGATAATGAGAGAATTTCAGTCACTATCTTTGGTCCCTTTGACACTCCCTGGTCAGTACAAGACTTCCCACTTGATCTTAGCCAAAACGTAGAGAAGTAATAGTACAAAACTCTACAGCCTGCTTGTTACTAGATTTTCAGTGCTTCTTCCTTTACTCTTTGGAGTCTGGCCTCATCCTAAGACTAGTGGTAGCATTACCTGGGGACAGCAAGTACTGAATGGGGATCTTGTCTTATTCCAGGGGATGGTGACGTTTGAGGACATGGCTGTGGCTCTAACCTGGGAGGAGTGGGAGCATCTCGACTCAGCTCGGAAAGACTTCTGCAAGGAGAGCACACAGAAGGAATACAGGAGCACAGTCCAGCCCAGTGAGTGCTGTTATTCTGTTGGTTCACATTGTGTGTGTGAGTGAGAGGGAGAGAAAGAGAGATGTATCAAGGGCTGGGTCTACTACTACCCCTGACACAGTCTGCTATTCATAGACTTGGGGTGAGAGCCTCCAAGTTTCATTGTAATCCTGGCAGGACCTTTGTATTCTATATTGTTACGTGCCAGATTCAGCTTTTTATTCTGGTTAATTTTTAATATTTCATACATACAAAAAAGTATGAAAAAGGATAATGAGCATCCCCTATATTTACCACCTCGATTTATGAAATCTTCATACTTGGCCATACTGGCTTCATTCTTTTCTCTTCCAAAGAAATAATATGTTATAGCTATAGGTGAAATCTGTACTCTCCCTGAAACTGTTACCCTTGCTTCTTCTGCCAAGGTAATGGATACCCTGATTGTGGTATTTATCTTTTTCTTTTTCTTTTTTTTTTTTTTGAGACAAAGCCTCAAGCTGGTTCCCTGGGTAGAGTGCTATGGCATCAAAGCTCACAGCAACCTCCAACTCCTGGGCTCAAGCGAGTCTCCTGCCTCTGCTTCCCAAGTAGCTAGGACCACAGGTGCCCGCCACAACGCCTGGCTATTTTTTTGGTTGCAGCCATCATTGTTGTTTGGCGGGCTCGGGCTGGATTCGAACCCACCAGCTCAGGTGTATGTGGCTGGCACCTTAGCCACTTCAGCCACAGGTGCCGAGCCCTTTTTTTTTTTTTTTGAGAGAGAGTATCCCAATCTCTTGCCTCTGGCTAGAGTGCTATGGTGTCATAGCTCACAGCAACTTCAAAATCCTGGGTTCAGGCTCGGTGCTTGTGGCTCAACTGGCTAAGGCACCAGCCACATACACCTGAGCTGGCGGGTTCGAATCCAGCCCATACCTGCCAAACAACAATGACAGCTGCAACCAAAAAATAGCCAGGCATAGTGGCGGGTGCCTGTAGTCTCAGCTACTTGGGAGGCTGAGGCAGGAGAATCGCTTGAGCCCAGGAGTTGGAGGTTGCTGTGAGCTGTGATGTCATGGTACTCTACCCAGGGAGACAGCTTGAGGCTCTGTCTCAAAAAAAAAAAAAAAAAATCCTGGGTTCAAGCGATCTTCCTGCCTCAGCTTCCCAGATTAACTGGGATTTATAGGCACTTGCCACAATACCCAACTAGCTTATGATTGTGGTATTTGACATTTCCATTCATGTTTTGTTTTCTCTTTACATATACATGTAGCTACATATTATGACATTACTGTACGATTTATTTTCTTCAACATTACATTTTTGATGTTTATCCATATAGATACATATAGCCCTAGTGTAACAAATATGTGCATGTATTTCACTATATGAATACTCTAAAATTTATCTGTCCATTCTGTTGTGATGGGCATTTAGACATTTAATTTTTCGCCATTACAGTGTTACACTAAACATTCTTGTATATTATGTATTTCTGTATACTTAATCATATATTGGAATTTCTTTTTTCTTTTTTTTTTTTTTGAGACGGAGCCTCAAACTATCCCCCTGGGTAGAGTGCCATGGCATCACGCTCACAGCAACCTTCCAACTCCTGGGCTCAAGCGAGTCTCCTGCCTCAGCCTCCCAAGTAGCTGGGACTATAGGCGCCCGCCACAACGCCTGGCCATTATTTGGTTGCAGCCATCATTGTTGTTTGGCGGGCCTGGGCTGGGGATTCGAACCCGCCACCTTAGGTGTATGTGGCTGGCGCCTTAGCCACTTGAGCCACAGGCGCCGAGCCATTTTCTAATTTTCTTGTCAAGTGGCATGTTATTCTTCCACTTTAATAGATTTATTGACAGTTCTGTCAGTGTTTGTTTTATATATAGTTGAGGCTATGTATTATATATTATTAAATTGTTGACCCTTTTATAATTAGATGACCCACTTCTCTTTAGTAACATTTTATCTTAAATTCTGTTCTTTTTTCCTTTTTTCTCTTCTCTCTCTCTCTCTCTTTTTTTTTTTTTGAGATAGGTTTCATTGTATACCCTAGACTAGAGTGTGGTTGCATCATCCTAGCTCCCAATAACTTCAGACTCCTAGGTTCAAGCAATCTTCCTACCTCAGCCTCCCAAGTAGTTGGGACTACAAATGCCAACCTGATACCTGGCTAACTTTTCTATTTTTTTAGTAGTGACGGGGTCTCATTCTTGTTCTGGCTAGTCTTGAACGTCTGAGTTCAAATTATTGTCCTGCCTAGGCCTTCCAGAGGGTCTTCCAGGCACGAGCCACCTCAGCCAACCAAATGCTGTTTGTTTGTTTTCTGATAGCTGTGTCAATTTCATTAATTTTCTTTTCTGTTTTTTAAGAGACAGTGTCTCACTGTATTACCTAGGCTGGAGTGTGGTGGCTTGATCATAGTTCACTGCAGCGCTCATGTGTGCACCACCACACCTGGCTAATTTTTCTTATTTTTTGCAGGGATGGGTATTTTATTTTACCCAGACTAGTCTTGAACTCCTGGCCTCAAGCAGTCTTCCCACCTAGGCTCCCAAAGTACTGGCATTACAGGTGTGAGCCACTGTGCCTAATCTTTTCATTCTTTCTTTTGATTAGAATGTTTGTCTTTCTTCACTTTTTACTTTCACCCTTTCTGTACCCTTGTTTTTTACATACATTTTTTTATGAACGTGTAAATTTACATTTCCTCTGTTATTTAGCCTGATAATCTCTTTTCTTTGTCTAGAACAATTTGTTACGTTTATGTGTGATTACTGATGAATTATGGTTTGTTTTCATCTTATTTTGTGTGTGTGTGTGTGATTTTTTTCTTATTTTGGGGTTTGATAATCTTTGGTTTCTCGTTACATAGTTTGGATGTCATAAACTACATTCTTAATTTTTATTTTTACTTTTTTTTTTTTTGACCGGGGTCGGGTTTGAACTCACCACCTCTGGCATATGGGGCCGGTGCCCTACTCCTTTGAGCCACAGGTGCCACCCTTATTTTTACTGTTTTATTGACCATGGTAGACATTTTCACATGCATACTCAGTTTAGTCTAGTTAATATGTATATTCTATCAGCCAGAATGAATAAAGACTTAAAAGCATCATTTTCCTGTTTTATGTGTTACTAGTGTCCAGAGTTTTGTCTTTTTTCAGTTTCACAAATTGATCACTTAAAAAATATAATCAGTATTCACTTATATTTTGTCAACATGTTTACGTTTCTTTACTCCTTCTGTGCCCTTTGCATTCAAGATTTTTCATCTGGGATCACTTTACTTCTTCTTGAAGTATTTTCTTTAGAATTTCTCTAAGAAAGAGTATGTTAGTGGTAAACCCTCTTAGTTATTATTTGTAGGAACGTGTCTTCATTATACTCTAATCCTTGAAAGATCATTTCCCTGGATATACATTTGTAAGTTAACAGTAATTTTCTCTTAGTACCCTCAAAATGTTATTGTCTCTCTCATCTGGCTTGTCTTATTACTTTAAGAAATCTGTTTCATTCTCTTACACCTTTGAAAATAAGCTTCTTTTTTCTTTGGCTGCTTTTAAGATCTTCCTGAAAGAAAATTGTTAAAAAATTATTGAATTCTTTAGCTTCACTATGATATCAGTACTGTAATCCCCCCCACCCCCTTTTTACTTGGTTTGGGATTTGTTGGACTTTCTGATTTCTAGTTTCAATGTTTCTGTCCAATTTTGAAATGCTTTTGTCATTAGTTTTTGATTCTTTTAATCTCCCATTTTCCTGTCTTCTCCCATTGAAACTCTGTGCTTTGTCAGACCAGATCCTGGCAGGGAACCAAAGGATGTCAATAACGAGAGTTAATGAAGGGATTGTTGTCAGAGGTTTGGGGAGGAGTAAGATGAAGGTGACCACAAAGCATGCTGAAGCCATTCTTCAGGCCTGCAAAGGCAGGGAGGGATAGTGGAGGATTTGAGGGAGCTGTAGCTGAAGGAGAGAGCAGCCTTTCAGGAGCTGTGGCTTTGGTGGAGAACAGAGCTGCTGGGAGGCAGCCTGGGTGGACCCAGGAGGCCCAGTGGAGAGTGGAGAATGGATCTTCACTTTATTTTCTAAGGTTCTTCAGATTTTTGCCTTTCTTCATTTGTAATACTTTTTTATATCTGTCTTTGGTTTTCCCAGTTTTCTTTTCAGTGTGTTTAATCTGACTTTTATTCTGTCTATTGAGTTTTTAACATATATTGTTATTGAAGTATGTTAACATAGAATAAAATTCACAAATCCTAGGAGTCCAGTTTGATGATGATGTGCGATCATCTCTGTAACTACCATCCAAACACATATCTATTGATATTTTTAGGCATTTCACTTTTATTGCTTGGTAAAGTTCTGTTGTCAGAGGTTGGGGAGGAGTAAGATAAATGTGACCACAAAGCATGCTGAAGCCATTCTTGGGGCCTGCAAGGGCAGGGAGGGATAAAAGGGGGGATCTTGCTCCTTTTAAAAAATGTATTTAGGTAAAAAGCAACATAAAATTGCACCATTTTAAGTACTTTCACGTTATTGTACAACTATCATCAGAATTTATCACTGTCTGAAACTGAAGCTGCCTGTACCCATTAAATAGTAACTTTCCATTTCCTACCTTACACCCTGGTAACCACCGTTCTGCTTTCTATGGATTTGACTATTTAGGTACTTCTGATAAGTGGGATTATACAGTGTTTTGCCTTTTGAGTATGGTTTATCTTCCTTAGCATCGTGTTTTCCAGGTTTATCCACATTCCATTTGTTGATGAACTTGGCATCCAATCTGTTAGAGTTTTGCTTTCAGTTCTCTTGGCTATGTACCTAGAAGTGAAACTGCTGGATTATATGATCATTTTGTTTGAATTTTCTAAGGAACTGCCGTACTGTCTTCCACAGTTTTTGTTGCACTATTTTTGTTTGGCTGTAACATTTTATATTTCTACAAGCAAGGCACGAGGGTTCCAATTTTTCCACATTCTTACCAATGCTTGTTATTTTCTGATGTTTTATAAATAGAAATTGATTCTTTTTTTTTTTTTTTTTTGCAGTTCTTGGTCAGAGCTGGGTTTGAACCCGCCACCTCCAGTATATGGGGCCAGTGCCCTACTCCTTTGAGCCACAGGCACTGCCCCCATTCTTTATTATATTAATATATTCAGACCTGTACTTCTTAGTGGATTAATTTAGATATAATTTTGTTTGTGGATATAACTAGCATGTTAAATTGCATAATGTACATATATAGTGCTTTTCAAGGATGAAGAGAAGATAGAATGTATGATTCAGAAATTGCTGGGATAATCTATAGTTAATTTTTATTTGTAGCATGGGTACTGTTTCCTAATATGTCATGTATGCAGAGGTCATAATGTCAGCAGACATTAATGATGAGATATCTTATAAAAACACAAACTTATCTTGCTCAATTGTGGAAAGTGGTAGGAATAAAGAATTTGAAAGTGGAAGGACAGAAATATTTGCTTTCAGGATATAGCTACCATTCACAGTATTTCATATTTCATTAGTAAAGGCTTTCATAAAAATATTAAAGAATTTAGCAGAATTAAATGTTAAATTTAATGGGAATATCTTCATTTTTATCTAGAGAACTGTAGAGGGTGCTGTCTCACTAGGGATTGTAGTCTGAATTAGCTTTAGCTAGCTCTTAGAATTCTCTTAAGTCAGTGTTTCACAGGAGTTTGTTTTTCTTGTGTGTAAATCTATTTTTTGAAAATAATTTTAACTGAGATTAGAGTGACTAATGTTGCATAATTGATATAATTTATAATAAAAATTGAACTTGGTTATACTGTTTTTCATCTTCCAGATTCTTTGATGCAGTTGAAATTATGATTTGCTTTCTTTATTTGGGTTTGAATAATAAAGGTTTATTTTCCCACCATCTATCCCTACCTACCCTCTTTTCCCAAATTAAGGTTTTGTAGGTCTTAGTAGGTCAAAAGATAACCAAACCATGAAACAGTAATATTTACTTTAGATAGGTCTGGGTCCAAAGAGTATTATTTTTAGAAGAAAGTTTGTTACACCAAAGTGAAATTGAGAAAACCTGGGTAGACTTTAGAAGTTGTTTTTGTTAAGATAGAAATCTGACTTTTTTGGCTGATTAATTTATTATTCAGAGAAGAGTTCTAAAAATTCTAAACCTTTTAACTGTTCCCTAATTTTTCTGGTTTAATGGTGATTTTAGAAAACTTCACGTAGAATTATTTGATCCTCTTTCAAGGTTGCTTTTAGAAATAGGTTTTAGTAACTTAGATTCAGTTTCGCCAGTACTGAAGAATTGAGAAATTATTTGAACTAGTTTAAGTTAGACTGAGTAGTATATCTTGAAATAAAAGGTACTGAGAAGTTGTGTTTTAAACAATACAAAAAAAGGAGATAAGAATCTAGTTTTCTAAAATGCAGACAACTTTAAAGGATTTTGACTCCAGCCATGCCAAGAATTTCTTCCTTTTTCCTGAAACTATATTTTAAATACTTATTATCAAGTTTTATACCATAGTTTCTTAACAAAATTAAGCAAGAATTTTTCTCTGTTATATCCTCAAAACGGAAGTATTTTCTCCTGTTGTGGGGGAAAAGGATTGCTTTTATTCAAGCTTTCTCATTAAAAGAGTGTACTCTGTTTTTGTTTTTAACTCTCAAGGCACCACCTTCCATGGTCAATAATGAGCAACGCCAGCATGCAGAGCACATATTCTTATCATTTAGGAAATCAAAATCACCATTTGCAGTTTGTAAGCATATTTTGGGTAAGTATTCACTTTAAAAATATTTTGGCCTAATGAGATCTGGTTTTTCTAACTTGAACATAACCCATTTTAAATTCCTTTAAAAATAAACAGATTTGTACAGCTAAAATTTTTTATTAATAATCATTCTAATGCAGTGGCTTTAAAGATATTCTAGACAGGAAATTTTGTTTTTAGTTTGGATTTTTCCCCCTAGATGTGAATAATTTGTTTTTTCATTGACCGTAACATGAAGGCTGTTAATGATGGGGGGAAAATTTAATGTTTTTTCAGTCATCTTCAAATATCATTTAATGTAAGAAGTGTATTATAGTATCTATTATCTCAATGTTAATTTTAAAATTAAGATTGTTTTTGAACGTTTCTACATTTTCTTTCTTTTAGTTGTTTTTCCATAGTGCTTTTTAAAAAAAAAAAAAAAACCGTTAGTTTGTAAATAAGTTAGCCTAGCAAATATTAGTTATTTCTGGGTAGGTTGTCACTGTATATCCTAAAATAAAGCACTGCTTTTTACTTTTGTCAAAAAATGTTTTATGAATGCCTTATATTTGATACATGGACAGAAATGATCTTTTCTAAAACAATCATATGTCTTTTCCAAAGATGGCATTTCCTTAAAGTTATATGTGTATACTGCCATCACCTCTTAGATATTTTTCAAAATTACTAAGAGAGATTTCATTTGTTCTTTTAGCTTGATTACTATTGGCTGTTTTTATTAGTTGCAGCCATCTTTTATGACACATATTAAGGCTTCACAAGGCTATTTGAGTCATTCATGACCATAAAATTGTTTAGTTGAGTATTAGGAACTAAAACATCAGGCTTTATATCCTTGTGCTTTTAGTGAGACTTATCTGTTAGACACCAGATATGCTGGTTTCCAGATTGAAATAAACTACAGTTAAAGGCATGTGTTTAAAATGCTACACATATAAGGGCTTATGAAAGAGTTGTAGTGGCAAGAGTGCTGACGTAGGATGAGATCTTGGTGCCAGTGGTGCCTGCTGCATATTGTCAGCTTGAGTAAATCACTTAACTTCTTTGGGCCTCTTTTTCATCTACCATATGGGAATGATGATACCATTTACCTTAATGGACTTGCCGTCTTAAATTGTCGTGAGGTACAAATGTAATTACATAAGTAAAAGCACTTTGTGAATAAGTAAGATAAATGTCATGGCAACGTTACCTAATTTGAAATAGCTTTTTAAAAAATGTGATCAGCTGAAATATTATGTTCTCTGTTTGCAGAGAGCTGGCAGCAGTGGTGACGGTGGCTGTCTCATTCAGGAGTTAGATCTTACCATTAGAAGAGCAGCTTCAACATTAAATTCTCAATGAGGCCATTCTAATTAATTTATTTGATTGGTCAGCTTTTATACTTTAGTCAATTTGTTTCTGGCACTAAGGCAATTTATCTTATCTATGAGGAGGATATTTAATGTTAAATTAAAAGAAGCAAAACTAAACATTAGCATAAGGAGCTGGAGAGAGCAGTAACTCATCCTCACTGCCTTGAAATTGTTCAGCATTGATAGATTTAGAGAACCATTGTGTTAAACTATTCACCTAAAGTAATTTGAGTCTGGTTTTCCTGGCATATGCCATAACTACTTTGACTAGGATTTCATCAGTGTTTCATCTGACTTTCTATTGTAATTCAGTTGTCATTCCATACTAGTCAGGAAATAGTTGATCTAAGTTATAAGTATTTTACTAGAGCTTATTGGTTTATATCACTCTTTCCTTTTTAGCATATTTATATTGTATGCCATACTATTGCTTTGTTATGATTGAGCTTTTTTTGGAATACTTTTGTTTTCTTGCTAAAAATTTTCTAAAGAGTAGTATTGCTAGCTCTGGCCATGCTTTTAAAATCAGTTTCGGTTTTGAGATATTGACTATTTAAAAGGTGGAGTGCATGTATTGCAAGCATAATCATTAATGTACTGCAAAGTTCTGTGTTACATTAATGTTTACATCTAAACTTCACAGAAAATCTTTTAACTCCTTACTCAGTTGCCACCAGCACAGAAGGGTAAATTCCTCTAAGAAGACTTCTCATACAAGTGGCAGTCAATCGCAATTCAGAATTTTCACATTCTTATTTAGGGATTATATGTCATTTTTATAGAATGTCTGGGTAATATATTCTAATAAAGGGGAGGCTTTCTCTTTGATGCTTCCCTTTTCTAGCCTCTTAAAATTCTTCCTTCTAACTTCCGTTTTATATGTTTCTCATTTTTCTTCATTTCTTTCTCTTCTTATCCTTTTATTTTCATTCTGGTTTTAATTTCCTTTGCTCTTTTTTGTGTGTGCATGTGTGGTGTATGTTTCTGTGCATGCATGTTGTATGCGTGTGCATTTTTTCAGAAGAGTACTTTAGACTTCCTCACCTTAGAAGTCTTTGGCATTTAGAAATTTACTGATTTTTTTAGGGTCAGATGTTCCTTCAGAGAGACCTATGAGTTCTGTTCTTGTTAAGGAAATAACCAAGAACCATGAAGGATTGGTCTTACCTCTTTTGGCACTAACTTTGTGGCATTCTTTTGTCCTCCTCTCAGAGAGAACTGGATTTCATTCACTTCTGATCTCAGAAGTAGCCAAAATGAAATGAAATAAGAAATCTCCCAAATGAGGCTATCTGGATATGGAAAATTGTTTGCTTTGCAGTGCTATCAGTTATTGGGAATTGCTAGATAATCTTTCACTGGAGACTTTTAAATTATTGGTTGGTGGGCATATAAGTATCATTATGTCAAAAGAGTAGATTTTTGGAGCTTACATTGCCCGTGCTTTGGACAGAAATCTTAAGGCCAGGGAGGTAATTGTAGTAGCTATACACCTGTGGCTTGGCTACCAGGGTTTTCTTTCTCTTTCTTTCTGTCTGTCTTTCTTTATTTTTTAACTTTTTTTGATCAGAATGTTTAGGGCTTTTTCTCTCATTATTTATTTCACTTTAACTTTTGTCTTCATGGTTCTATCCAGTATCAAATGGCTGACAAGATATAAATGAATTTTATTTTTATAGTTATTGTAAAGAAAGTTACTGTGGTAGCAAGTACTAAAGCAATCTAAGATAGTTTATTATCTGGATAGTCTCCTAGTCATTGGCAGATCTTCGTAAATCATGAGTTCTTCATGAAGACTTTGCAGTGTCAAGCATCTTTATAGCAGAGAGCAAGAATTAGGCTCATGTGTACATGTGAAGGTCTGGTAGGCTTCTAGAGTCCCTTCTAGCATCTCCTGCACACTTTTATTTATAAGTTAAGTTTATGAGGACTAATAATGGTTTTTGTGAGAAAATAATTTGTTGGCTTAGGAAAATTCTTTCTTTGAAATTTGGGTGTCTTTTTTTTCCAATTCTTCCTTTTTTAGAGACAGCTTCTTATGGGAAAAGTAGTTTAGAGATCTTTATTTAATACCATCCAGAGGTATTTAAGGAAAAGAGTTGTGAAATTTCTTTGTCTCTTGAAAACTTTTCAATGTTCATCTTCTGTAATTGCTCCCTCACCCTCATCTTCCCACAAAAGGCAAGAAAAAGGCTAGGATATAAGCACAAATAGAATTAAGAATGTGATTATTGTTCATGAACATTGGAGGTGCTTATTTGGTCTTATCTTCATTGTCCTTTGCATTTAGGGTGGTTTAGTATTGGCTCAAGGAACATTTACCATACATGTGAACTCGAATTTTCAATCTGTTTTTATCTCTTACTTAGGGCTTTAGTTTCTTCATTGTCTATAAAATGCAGGAATTAATTTAAATGATCTTTTGAGTTCTATTTCTAAAATTCTGAGAGTCCCTCAGATTTGGGGTTTCTTATACTTAAAATTTTTATTATTGCCGTAGAAAATAAAGACAAGCAAACAACCATCCTTTTCCTTCAAGAAGTTTTTCATGAGAGATTATTTGAATTACCTTTATGAAACAATATACTTCTCCTTAAGTGACCTATATAGATGTAGCTGGTTTCTGTTTCAAATCTTCATTGCTTTTTACTTCTAGAAGCTGAAACACATCTTTTATAACATGTACCCTTTTTTTTAGAACCTATTGCTTTATTTTACTTATTTTAAGATTTCTAAATTTTTGTGAATTCTGATTATCCTCGGATTAGAATTCATGTTAAGATAGCTTAGAATATATTTTTTTAAAAGGTTCAAATTGGCTCCTCATTACTTTTAGTATGTTCAAAATGCCTATGTAGTAGTCTAAGGTGATAAGAATTTAAATAGAGTATCCCCTTTCCTATACATTTTTAATAGCTAATTGTATTAAGACCTTAGTAGGACTTTTAAATGACCTGAACTTGGAATAGGAGAGAAAGCAGTGGGCCTGATTGTGTCTTTATGCTCTTCTGATAAATTCTTGAAGGTGCCATTCTATGCCTAGAGTTAATTTCTCATGGCTTTCAGATACTCATGTCCAGTGATCTTGGTGATAATCTGGAGTCTAATCAAAGACTCATGGATTTCACATGAAGGTTATTTTTTAGAGCTTTAGAAAATTTCTACTTTTTCTTTACTTCATTTTGACTGTTTCTCCCTGTTGATAATGCTGGTTGGAAATTGATTGTAGTAGTATTGTTGAATAAAAGAAAAAATAGAAAATTAATGTAAAATTTTTCTTAGGTGTGTTAATTTTCTATTTTTTCCCCTAATTTAGTTTTTAGTTCAGATTCTATGACTTAATAGTTAAGGCTGGTTCTTTCTACGTGTAGCTTTGGGATTTTACTCAGTTTGATCAGTATTGCGATCAGAAAATTCACAAGAACTTCTCACCTTATGTAAATGTGACTTGTTTTGTTTTATATTTTGAGAAAAACTAGACATGATTGTGTTTATTCTGAACTTGCTATTAGAGATGGGTCATCCTGCGAAAAGCTTAATTACTTAAAAACCAAAATGTTTTAACAGCATGGCTCATCACAAATAGTAATGTTCAAAGATTAGTTTCTTAAGATATTTTTTACATGCCAAGTTCTGTTTTGCACAGGGTGAGAATCTTAGGAAATTTTCTGATTGCTTTATATTTTTATTTTTATTTTTTTTAAAGCTGTGTTATTTTTTAGTTCTTCATGCTTTGGAAGTAACAGTTGAAGAGAGGTGAGGAAAGTTTGTGAAAATTGTGATCGGTGATTAGCTGCCACCTGCCTGAGGTGTCTTCTGAGAGGAACTAACCTCTTTGTGGTGCTAGAGCAAGGTCACTGGATAAAAAAAAGAACAGGTAATCATCTTATTCCTTGTCTGAAAAGATTCTGTTTTTAAAATTAATAAATGCAAAGTGTTCAGGGTAAAGTGAACTACTGTGTAAAGAAAGCTTTTAATTTTCTCCTCAGAAACTAGTAAAGTGGACTATGTCCTTTTTCAAGCTGCCACAGCCATAATGGAAGCAGTTGTCCGAGAGTGGATTCTCTTGGAAAAAGGTAGCATTGAGTCACTGCGAACATTCCTTTTAACCTACGTCTTACAAAGGCCTAAGTAAGTATACATGGTGGAGGTACTGCTAAAATAATGTTGTTGGTTTATGTGTATGATTTTAGAGCTTTGAAAATTTGCATTTAAAAAAAAATTAAATGATAGACATTTGTGATTAAGCTGTGTGGGTTTCGGTTTTAACAACTCATATATACCATGCCTATAGGTTATTTTGGTACTTAATGAAACAGTACTTTTTATTTAAGCTTATGATACTAAGTTTTGGTTCTTTGAAAAGATTGTGCTGGATATCAGGGGTTTTTTGTTATTCCATTTTGAAGAATTTGGTTATAAATAAAAGTTGATAATAGACTCAGTTGAAAGTCTTTTATATTTACTTGTTATTTGGTGCTTGGTAGGTAGTTATTTCTTTCAATATATTAAAATATAAAATGGTAGATGTTTTGGCTCAGTGCCTGTAGTTCAGTGGTTAGGTTGCTGGCCACATACACCAGAGCTGGTGGGTTTGATCCCAGCCCATGCCTACTAAACAGCAATGACAAGTACAACAACAGTAAAAAATAGCTGGGGATTGTGACAGGCACCTGTAGTCCCAGCTACATGGGAGGCTGAGGCAAGAGAATCTCTTAAGCCCAAGAGTTAGAGGTTGCTGTGAGCTGTGACACCATGGCACTCTACTGAAGGCAACATACTGAGATTCTGTCTCAAAAAAAACACCAAAATACAATAAATAAAATAAAATGGTAAATATTTTAAGACATAGATGAATATCCCAAAACAGGGTCAGAGGAGAAATGAGGTACCATTAACATACCAAATGTTACATATGCAGTAGAACCTCTGTAAGTTGACTACTCAAGGGACTGTAACAGACAGGTCAACGTATAGAGGTGGCCAACATAATAAGGAATTAGGCCTGCTGTAGTGACATGTGCATGACCAGTCTATACAAATAAGGTAAGCTTGAGGTGGTCAGCAGTGGAGGTTCTAGGTTCTATGTACATACATATGTGCATAGAAAAATCACCAAGTTCTTAAATAAGTTTCCTTTAAAGAGATCAGGTTTGAGGAATGGGATGAAGGTAAATTTTCTTATTACATTATACACATTTGTATTATTTAAACATTATAGGGCGGTGCCTGTGGCTCAGTGGGTAGGGCGCATGTCCCCTATACCAAGGGTGGCAGGTTCAAACCTGGCCCCAGCCAAACTGCAACAAAAAAATAGCCAGGCACCTGTAGTCCCAGCTACTTGGGAGGCTAAGGCAAGAGAATCACCTAAGCCCAGAAGTTGGAGGTTGCTGTGAGCTGTGTGACGCCACAGCATTCTACTGAGGGCGATAAAGTGAGACTCTGTCTCTATAAAAAATAAATAAAAAAAATTAACATTATACAAGATTGTATACACTTATTACTTGAATAATTTTTAAAAATCTGAGGAGAATTATAAACTATTCAACTTTTGGGAAGAAATTGATTTACTACTTCACATTTTGTTTAATGTTCTTCAAATACCAAGGGTTTTTTTTTTGAGATAGAGCTTCACTCTGTCACCTTGACAAGAGTGCAGTGGAGTCATCATAACTTACTGCAGCCTCCAACTTCTGAGCTCAAGCTGCCCTCTTACTTCAGCCACCCAGAGTGCTAGGATTACAGGCATGAGCCATGACCTTGTTTTGATCTTTTTCATAGTAAAACAATTCAAAATCAATTATGATAATATATGCTTATTGTTGAACAGAAGTTGAGAAAACCTTTCACATATATATCTATTTATTATTATTGTTTTTTTATTTTGAGACAGAGTTTCACTCTGTTGCCCTGGGTGTCAACCTCAAACTCCTGGACTTGGCTGGGCTCGGTGGCTTACATCTATAATCCCAGCACTCTGGGTGGCCAATGCAGGTGGATCCCCTGAGCTCAGGGGTTTGAGATCAGCTTGAACAAGAGTGAGAACTGTCTCTATTAAGAATAGAAAAACTAGTCATGTGTGTTGGTGGGTACCTGTAGTCCCAGATTCTAGGGAAGCTGAGGCAGGAGGCTCACTTGAGTCCAGGAGTTTGAGGTTGCTGTGAGCTATAGTGATGCCATGGCACTCTGCCCAGGGTGACAGAGTGAGAGACTCTGTCCTGAAAACAAAATAAAACTCTTGGGCTTGAGCAGTGCTTTTGCCTTAGCCTCCTGAGTAGCTGGGACTACAGGCATGTGCCAATATGCCAGGCTAGCATTTTTTTTTTTTTTTTTTGGTAGAGATGGCTCAGGCTGGTCTTGCACTCCTGAATTCCTGAGCTCAAGTGATCCACCCGCCTCGACCTCTCAGAGTGTTAGAGTTATAGGTGTAGGCCACCAAGCATGGCACAAATTTATATTTATATAATTAAAGAAAATAAACCTTAAGGCTCTTTGTTTATAGGAGTCTGTATGTGTGAAGATTAAAAAACATGTATGTTGATCCTTAGGCCTAAAATACTAGAGTTTTCTAAGGCCAGTCTTAGTGGTTCATTCCTGTAATCCTAGCTCTTTGAGAAGCTGATCACTCGAGGCCAGAAGTTTGAGATCAGCCTGAGCAGAATAAGACTTGTCTCTATTAAAAATAGAAAAATAAGCTGGGCATTGTGTTGGGCACCTATAATCTCAGCTACATGGAAGACTGAGGCAGGAGGATCACTTGAACCCAGGAGTTTGAGGGTGTAGCAAGCTGTGATGAGGCCATTGCACTCTAGCTGGGGTGACAGAGTTATACTCTGTCTCAAAAAGAAAAGGAAAAGTTTTGTTTTGTTGTTGTTTTTTTTTTTTTTGGAGACAGAGTCTCACTATGTCGCCTTTGGTAGAGTGCTCTGGTGTCACAGCTCACAGCAACCTCAAACTCTTGGGCTTAAGAGATTCTCTTGCCTCAGCCTTCTGTCTCCAGGAGGCTGGGACTCTGGTCCTCAGCTGGGACCACAGGCGTCTGCCAAACACCTGGCTATTTTTTGTTGTTGTTGTTAGTTGTCATTGTTGTTTAGCTAGTCTGGGCTAGATTTGAACCCACCACCTTTGGTGTATGTGGCTGGCACCATAAACACTGTGCTAATGGGCGCCAAGCCAAAGGGAAAGTTTTCTAAAGAGCAGTCTATTATCTTGGCCCCTGTGGCTCAAGCAGCTAAGGCGTCAGCCACATAACCTGAGCTGGTGGGTTTAAATCCAGCCTGGGCCCGCCAAACAACGACAGCTGCAACTGAAAAATAGCCAGCGTTGTGGCAGGTGCCTATAGTCTCAGCTACTTGGGAGGTGGAGGCAGGGGAATTGCTTGAGCCCAGGAGTTGGAGGTTGCTGTGAGCTATGATGCAACAGCACCCTACCCAGGTGACAGCTTGAGGCTCTGTCGAAAAAAAAAAAGAACAGTCTATTTATGTGTGTGCTTTTGGGAAACTGATGTAAAATCGCTGGCATATTCTGCTTTACCTATAGAACAGGGGCTTGCTATCTACCTCATAGTGTTGGTGTTAGCATTACATGGGGCAGTTGTGAACACAGTGCCCAGTGGCAGTAAGATCTCTGGCTGTTGCAACCATTATCATCTGGGCAGCTTTCCTGAAGGAGTCAGGGTCAGCAGGAGAACTTTTGGCCAACTAGACAGGCTCCGGAGCTGCTTGTTTATCATAATCTTTTCCCTACTCCCCCAACCTGGGAACCTCTGAACTATGGACAGCTTGGGAGACTTAAATATTTAACAAAATTCCATTGTGTATATGTGTATGATTTTTTGCATTATTCAAAAACAATCTCATTCTTAAATAATTTTGATTAGTTTAGAAGCTATTTCAGAGTTGATTGTAGGGTTCCACATGGAAACGGTTCACTTATTTATTTCCTCCCAATTGTTTATTTTGAAAAAAAAAAACCTTCCAGCAAAGTTGAAAGAATAGTACAATGAACATGTATGTACATACTCTTTTCTCAGTAGAGGCTCAGTTAAGATTTTGTTCCATTTGATTTCTGTCTTTCCCCTCTTGAACCACTTGAGAATGTGCTATAGAAGTGATATCTCATCCTTAAATATTTTTTATATGTGTCTCCTAAGAGCATAATCTCAATATTATTGATATAATTACCATGCTTATATTATCCAATACAACTCTGATTCCATATTCTATGTCTTTTCCCTTTTTACAGGTTACTTTTTGTATTGAAGTCTTTTTCTCCGTTGAGATCTATTAATATTGCTTTACATAGGTTATTTTTTAAATCCAAGACTTGGTCAGAAATTATACATTATCTTTAGTTCTTATATCTTTATTAATCTCTGTTAGTCTCTCTCTCTCTCTCTTTTTTTTTTTTTTTTTTTTTGAGACAGAGCCTCAAGCTGTCCCCCTGGGTAGAAAGCCGTGGCATTATAGCTCACAGCAACCTCCAACTCCTGGGCTCAAGCGAGTCTCTTGCCTCCGCCTCCCAAGTAGCTGGGACCACAGGCACCCGCCACAACGCCCGGCTATTTTTTGGTTGCAGCCATCATTGTTGTTTGGCGGGTCCGGGCTG
>CAUYTI010033375.1:0-16026 GCA_963575145.1 Galago senegalensis
TTTTTTTTAAATTGAATGTTAACTATGTACATTGATACTCTTCTGGGGTACAGTGTGGGGTTTTCACATGCATTCTGAAATACTTCCATCAAACTGGTCAACACAGCCTTCATGTCATTTTCTCAGTTATTGCTTTAAAACATTCACATTCTAGTCTTAGAAAGATTCACCTGTACCCCTATAAGACAAACCTCAAAAGTGAATACTCCTTTGAGCCACAGGCAGTGCCCTAGAGTAGATTTTTTTTTAGTACTTTTTTTTTTTATTAAATCATAGCTGTGTACATTAATGCAATTATGGAAGTACATTCTTAAGGAACAGAAAGAGTTGTTCAAAATCCCCTTTCCCATTTTCTACACTCTCAGTATGTTCCAGATATCACAGCTGCCTCTCTGCTCCATTTCTCCCAAATTATATCTCCCGTGACTGGCGCCCGTGGCTCAAAGGAGTAAGGTGCTAGCCCCATATGCTGAAGGTGGCAGGTTCGAACACAGCCCCAGCTGGGTTTCTTGTCTTTCCTCTCCCACCCCTCTGGTCTAGATGAGTTCTTTCTTTTGTATGTCTACGTACCCAGATTCTATATGACAAAAGGGGAGTTGGGAATGTGCTATTGACAGTCTGACCACAGTCAGGGAGTCTGAGTGTGAGTGTGTGTGTGTGTGTGTCAGGATGGGGGGAAGCGGGTAGGTAGATCGCAAGCTCTTATCATTTAATGGCTTTTCTAGATTTAGAGCAATTTTACTCAATGAAAATTTTACACTTTCCCAAAATATGGCTGTTCACACTAAAAAGGACTTTTTTTTTCCTCTTTCTCTTTTGGGTAAGAGTTTAGCAACTCACAGATAAAATACTGACCTCTGGGATTATTCCGATTGGTAGGTAGTTGTGGTTTTTAGAAAAGAATAGTTACTCGATATACTTTAGTAAAAAAAAAAAAAAAAAAAACCCTGAAAATCCAAGCGTTGTCTCTAAGTGGTGAAAAGTTTTGAAACCACTGATGTAGTACTCCGATCTCACGCATGACCTTATTTAGTCCCCATAACATTATCTCCATTCTGCAGGTGAGGAAACTCAAACTTCCAGAAATGAAATATTATGCCTAAATGTCACGCAGATGAAGTTAGGCCTTTGAGCCCGGAGCTCTATGACTCCAAAATGATAAGGCGAATGAATCCACAATGCCCAGATAGTGTCAGAGTCTGTCTCTCTCGTCTGCATATCGAATCTGTGAAGGGCAGACTAAAAAGAGGTATGCCCATGTGAAGGGCAAATCCAGTGATAGGGCTTGCAGATGCTGATGCTCCGGCAAGGACAAAGGAAAGAGAGGAGTGGTTAGGATACAGAGGAACTAGCAAAAGTCACTCCAATGCAGTGCTGTAAAGATAGATGCTAAGATGAAGTTGGAGGAAAAGGTAGAGAGGCTGAGTAGTCACATATTCACAGTGTGGAATTTAAAGGGGAAAGAGAGACCAAAGGGAAGTAGGCAAATTTGGAATGCCTCCCGTGTACCAAATATTATATGTGAAGCTTAGACTCTACTAATAATTTTTCTACACGTTGCCTAATACAACAATCCTGTGAAGGCTATGCTCCTTATCATTTTATAGATTTGTGTTCAATTCTTCAGACCTACAAATGTCCGTAACACATGCCAAGCACTAGTTAGTATGAAGAAAGTGAGATTCAGAGGAATTAGATAATTTCCCACTCCCCAGTAGAGCCAAGCCTTGAACCCGCATCTGACCGGTTTTATGACCCATCCGTCTTTCTGTACGTCACATTGGAAGGGTTAAAAGTTTAAAAAACAAACAAGGATGAAATTGATTGAACAATCTCCAGTGCCTTTCCCCAGCCCCGAAGTTACTCCCTAAAACCATGTGTAATCCTAGTGATGGGAACTTTTCGATCCTCGTTGGCAGGAGCTCTTCGTCTCCTTCTGCTGTTTTGTTGATGAGGCTGAATGCTACAGAACAACAGAGATGCTGGCACTTGGGAAAGGCCCAAAGAAGTAGATGAGATAGTAGCGATGTGTAAAGAGATCCATGTAGAAGCTACATTAAGGACTTTTGAGATTGTTGTGCTGCTGAGAAATGGATAAGCCACGTCTCGTGGGAATCTTATTAGTGATGGCAATAAGACAGATTGTAAACACGAAAGTGCTTAAATAATATAGCTACCTTGCAATTTAACACTACTTCCACATCTGCTCTGTCCTGGTTTGGTTTTCCTCACCAGTGTGCTCTTTACAAACATAAGACACTAGTCCTAAGGAACTCTTCTACTGGCCCCACTTTTCTCATGCTCACCTACAACTCTTTCGGCCTTACCAAGCTCTCCCCCCTTTCTACACGTACTTTTTCTCTGCCTAAGCCCTTCTGAGCGATCTTGACAGAGAGGTGTTCTTGTTTGATCTGTCTTCATCACGCACCTTCATGCTCTTAATTCCATGCCCCACGATTCAGGGTTCTGTGGCTCTAACAACGTTCCTTCATATTGTGAAGCTGGGAAGTTGTAAAACAAGTGTGGCTTGTCATTGGCCATCGGCCCAGAACTAAATACACAGTGGCAACCCATATAGAAAACTTTCCTGGTAGAAACCAGCAAGGGAAGTAGAAGAAACTTTATACAGCTGAAGAGAGAAAGTTCCAGAAGTCAGGTCTGGTGTGGGAGTGACTAGGGAGGAGAGATCTCCCTTCAGGAGCCAAGTGACAAAAAGTAGAAATTGGGAATGATAGAAAGTAGGTCTAGTGTGGCCTAGACATCCCCTCAGGGAGTGGGTGAGGTGGAGTGGTTTGGTCTATAAGCAAGGCTGGTGCTGATACTGGGTGGTTCAGGACCTCTTAATTTCTTTTATCAAAGTAGCTCTTGGAGTGGAACTCAAAACCTCCTCCACCCTCCTCTCACGTCTACTCTCCATAGTACTGGGGATATGGTCCAACGCCTGCCACAAGTAGAACATTTATTTGAAATTTACTATTTTCTTTTAAAAATTCACGTGAGTCTGGTATTCTGTCTCTTGTTTATTTCATTTTCATTTTATCCCATTTTAACCTCCTACCCCCTTCCCATTTTTTCTCCCAACATATGCAACCATGTCCATGTGTTTGGGGGTAACTTTTTATTTGAATATATTATTCAAAAATGTATTATTTTATGTGCATGCATTATGGAGTAATATTTATTGTATATTATCTTTCAATTTTCACATTTTTTCTCTCCACATTGTATATATAGGATCCACCCATGCTTTTTGTATACATCTAAACTGATGCTACCCTGAGGCATCACACTCTAGGCCAGTGGTTCTCAACCTTCCTAATGTTGCGACCCTTTAAATATAATTCCTCACATTCTGGTGACCCCCAACCATAAAATTATTTTCATTGCTCTTTCATAACTGTAATTTTGCTACTGTTATGAATAGTAATGTAAATATTTGATATGTAGGATGTATTTAGGTGACCCCTGTGAAAGGGTTGTTTGAGCCCCCCCAAAGGGGTTGCAACCCACAGGTTGAGAACCACTGCTCTAGAATGTATCCGTCACATTTTACCTGTCCACTCTCCCAGGGATGAGCACCTAGATGGCTGCCAACTCCCTGCCTCCTTAGAGATATAGGGAGAATCTTTATACATGTCCTCCTATGGACCCATGTGCAAATTTCTTTAGAGTATATACCAGAAAGAGAATTTCTGGGCCATAGAATATGTGTTGACTTCATGAGACTAAGTCATACCAGATTGTTCTCTCAAATGGCTGTACCAGATTTGACTTCCATCAGCGAGGGGGTGGGGGGGTAGGGGGGAGTTTGTTCCTCTTTTCCCTCTTCTAACCCTTGGCATTATCCAAATTTCTAATTCTTGCCAGCCTAAAATGTACAAAGCAATAGCTCCATAAATATTTTAATTGGTATGTCTGATTCTGAGTGATTCCTGTTTATATTAAATGACCAATCTATAGTAAAGTTGATGCACTAAGAGTCTAAAAGGTTCGAGTTAATTCCATTGCTTTGGGTTCTTCTCACACAGCTGGAGCTGCTCACTGGGTTGGGCATGCCTAGTTTTGAAGAGTGCAGTTACCAGCTGTGTGATATTGGGGAAGTTGTTTCTTTCTCCCCATTTCCCATCTATGGGGTTAGACTAGATAACACAGTGGTTCTCAACCTTCCTAATGCCACGGCCCTTTAATACAGTTCCTATGGGTCACGACCCACAGGTTGAGAACCACTAGTTCAACATTTTGCAATTCAAATGATGTCACCTTGAACTTTCAAACATCAAACATCCTGTATAAAACCACCTGTAAATGGGGGGGGGGGATCCATTTCAGTTCATTTTTCTACATCGTAGAGATTTACTCTCTGCTAACAGTCCAGGCCTTTCCCTCCCACTTCTCCCAACCAGAGAAGTAAACTGACTTTTTACACTCTCTCCCTAGCATGTGAACAGAGTGACACCAATTTGTTCCTGCTGTTCTTTAGTCTCCCGCACAGCATTTGCTCAAATTACAGACCTATCAAACTCGACTGCCCTTAGTCAGAACAAGGGGAAGATTAAAAGACAAGCCTGAGCTCAGCTGCATGCCTGCTGTAAATATGAAATGCAACAAGGAGCTAATAATATGACATTATGGTCTGACAGTCGCATGGTACTCATTATTCTCTGCACCAAATAAAAGCCATTTATGTCTTCCTTTTTGTGGAGAGCAAGGAGGGAAAAATAATGTCTAACCCTTTCCTGATTCAGCCTTTGAGAAAAGAAAAGAAATTCAAGCATTTAAAACATTTGGTAATGATGTGTTAAGATGAATGTATTAACGTATGAAATTATAGTTTTGTAGATAAAAACCAGTCAAATATTAGCCTGTTCGTGTGGTTCAACCCAGTGGCTGTGGTATAGCCAAATAGTCTCTTACAAATCCCAGAGAGGTAATTATCAATGACTTCATTAATACTACTCTTGTCCCTTTGCAACTAGGACTGACGTGTATGCTGTGCCTAGTAGCCAGGGCTTGAACAGAGGAAACTCTTGCTTTCTTGATGTTAAATGACTAGTGTAGAAGAAAAGCCATGCTTTGCCCAGGTAACTTGGCCATGAACTCTCCCTTTCCTTGAGTATTTGGAGTGTTTGAAGACCATGCTACTCACTGCAACTCTGAACTAGGTATGCATAGGGCCTGTGTATGAGGATTTCTTATGGGAACCAAGAGTCAAAAGTCTGATCTTTGTAACCAGATCCAATTCTGTAGATTGACAATTGCCTGGAATGATCTTTGTGTGTCTCTTTTGGCCCCATGAATAGTGAATGTCTTAAAGTCTAGTTCTTTTCTCTCTTCATGCAGTCTGCAAGAAGAATAGCCAGTTCAGGGCTATTTTCTGAATCAGATAGCATGGTGTCCAGATGTATAGTCCAGTAATTTGGAACTAATCAATGGGCACACATGGGCACAGAGAGAAGTAAAGATAATTGGAAATCAAGAGAGGGGAAGAGGCTGGGTGCAGTGGCTCATGCCTGTAATCCTAGCACTATGGGAGGCCAAGGCGGGTGGATTGCTTGGAGTCAAAAGCTTGAGACCAGCCTGAGCAAGAGCGAGACCCTGTCTCTACTAAAAAAAATCGAAAAATTAGCTGGGCATTGTGGCAGTGCCTATAGTTCCAGCTACTTGGGAGGCTGAGGCAAGAGAATCACTTGAGCCTAAGAGTTTCAGGTTGTTGTGAGCTATGATGCCACGACTCCGGTATATGGGACCGGTGCCCTACCCTTTTGAGCCACAGGCACCACCCTGGGCTGGTTGCTTTCTGTTTGCTAGAACCTATCAAAGACTTTCGCAGTCCTATATCTCAGACACGTGGAATTCTTCCCCACTCTTCCCTCTATTTGGAATATTTTTTCCTTTCAGGCTAAATGTCACCTTATCAGAAAGGCCTTCCTTAACCATCTGATCCAACATAGAAGTTCCCTTCACTTCTTCTCCTCTGCTCCTCCTAATGTTTCTCTGTTACACTTAGTGCTATCAGATCTCTACCATATCTGCTTTGTTCATGTATTCCAAGTTATCCTGAACAATGCCTGGTATAAACAGTAGATCAGAGGCGTCCTCAAACTACGGCCTGCAGGTCACATGCAGCCCACCAAGGACATTTATCCTGCCTGCCGGGTGTTTTTGCCACCACTGCCTGTCCTGCTTAGCAGCCAACTCGTCCCGGGACCCGCAGTCTGGCCCTCTAATGGTCTGAGGGACAAGTGAACTGGCCCCCTGTTTAAAAAGTTTGAGGACCTCTGCAGTAGATACTCAATATTTGTTGAATGAATGAGGAAATAAACATACCCTCAGCTTTTTGGTAAGTGAAACAAAGCATGTAAGGTTAGGTTATTATATAATGTTATTAGTAACAATGTAAAACAGCTTTCATTAAGGGCTGTTTTTTTTCTTACTGAAATACTTTATATCCAGCTTTCTCTTATTCTTTATTTTTTCTTTGAGATGAAGTCTCACTATTGCCCTGGCTAAAGTGCAGTGCCATCACTGAAGCTCACTGCAACTTCAAACTCCTGAGCTCAAGGGATCCTCCCACCTCAGCCTCCCAGAGTGCTAGGATTATAGGCATGAGCCCCACCACACCTGGCTGCTTCTTATCCTTTTTGTGGCTTCCTATTTAGCAGCTTCTCTAAGACTCTTGAATTACATAGTGGAATCGTTACAGATGGTAAGATCTCAACATCCCCCCCCCACCAATTCAGACACCATTACCTTAGTTACTCTTTATAAAAAGCTTGACTTTTAATATCTACAAAAGAGACTTTTCCTTCAGAAACTTTCAAGCCTTGGGTTATTGATTAATGACAGCCAGATTTCATAACAGCCTATAAATAGAGAACTGAATGAACTTAATACACCTATAATCAAGCCAAGAGCAAAAACTTCGAGGAAAGGGAGAGGGAAGGAACATTCTGAAGTCTTCTCATTTCTTCCTGGGTCAGCACTATAGACCAACACTAAGATTTCATATGTGGGAGCTCAGTGATTAGACACAGGGTGTCCCAAAGTCTGCCCTAAAGTGGCCATACATAGGGAAAAAGGGAAATGATAGCTACATGTCCCTTTGTTTATAAAATCTTCATTACGAAATTTTACAAAGAGGTGGCCAACATATAGCGAATATTTTGTAAAATTTTGTAATGAATATTTTACAAAGAAAGGTACATTTAGCTACAGCGTCCCATTTTTCCTCTCTATGGTGACTTTAGAGGGGACCTTTGGGACATCCTGTACTACAGGCTTAGATTGAACTAGGCATGCACAGGACCTGTGTATGAGGCTTCCTTAGGGGAACAAAGAGTCAAAAGTCTGACTTTGTAACCAGATCCAACTTTATAGATTGACTGTTTCCTGTAAAGGTCTTTGTATGTCTCTTTTGACCCCACGAAGAGGGAGGAATAGTAAATGTCTTAAAGTCTAATTCTGTGCTCTCTTCATGCAGTCTGCAAATACCTGCTGCTTAGAGTCAGAAAATGGATCTCCTCCTTTCTTCCCTCCGTTGTTTCCTTTTCCTTTTACACTTTTTCTTTAATGGAAGGGCCATTCACAATTTCAACAGCATAGACAAAGTTAACGGACATACTGAATGGCCCCTTGTTGCATGCGTAGGGCACTCTCTATAGAGATAAACAGCAACACTATTCCTTTTCATATATTTTTATTGAGCTATAATTTATGTAAAATAAAATGCACAGATTTTAAGTACATAGTTCTATATGTGTTGCTGAATTTATACCCCAGGTAACTGCCGCCCCAATTAAAACATGAAACATTTTCATCTTCCCACTAAATTTGTTTGGGGCCTCTCTCTACTCAAATCTTTCTGCGCCAGGGACAGCCACTCATCTGACCTTGCCACTCTACAGTATCTTTTCCTGCTGTAAGAATTTATATAAACAGAATTATGTAGTGTAGACTTTTTGTGCCTTTTTTCTCTTCATTCAACAAAATGGTTTTGAAATCCATTGACGTCGTGTATATCTCATTTGTTTCTTTTTGTTGCTGAAAAGTAGTCCCATGTATGAAAATGATTACAGTGTGTGGTGTTTTGTATCTCTCTTTGCCCATGCATAAGTTGTTTTCTAGAGACAGAATGCCAAAAGAAATTGAAGCTTGGGGGAAAAAATTGGGATTTCAAAATGGGGTAGAGGGAGCCTATGTTAGTGTCATCACAACAGCCCAAGTGTGCTATTTTGTGATCAAGAGAGTGGTCTTATGCTGATTTGAATGCAAAAACAAGATGATCTGTATGTACTATGAATATCGGATAGTCATTATTAGGAGATCCGAGTATAGAATAGTGATCATGTCTGTCTTGGAAGGACTGATCTTGCTGCCTCTGTCTGATTGAGCTTCTTGTTTTTTGCTAAAGATGGTCGTATTTTGTTTTCTTGAGTTTTCCTTTATGGTTCTTGAATTAAACCTGCAGTACTGTGGGGACATCTGACCGTTTTTGAGCCCAGGAGTTTGGGTGTAGGTTCTTACTAAACAAGATGTTTGACTCTTCCAGCTGTTTCTCAGTCAAGATAGTTCATTGTCTTTGTGAATGCTTCTGGTGGTTACCGATAGGAAGGTCTTCTGAGCCCCACATCTTCTAATCTAGATGTGCTCCTCTGTTCAAGTCCACTGGCAAGAAGCCAGCAAACTTTCGAAAAATTATTAAGTAGTTTGCTTTTAGGGTGGCAAAGAGAGTGTCTTAGACAATAGATTAGATATAATTAATGATGGAGGTAGAGAAAAAGAAATAGTGAGGTGATTAGAGAGGTTTAAGTTACTCAAAGCAGTTAGTTGGGCAATATGTCTAGAATTAAAGCACAAAGTAAATAGCTCCTTGACTCTATGGCTAATAAATATATGGCTGGTAAGCTCATTTATTAACTGTAAGCGTCAGTTTATGGCACTGACCTCACATTAACCCAAATGTGTTAAATTTCAATTTTCTTACCCACTTCCCAACCTAGGATCAATGAAAAATTAAATCTCACATATACCAGTTTGACTTTCTTTAAACATTTCCACATGTATATTTCTGTAGAATAGGGTTTGGCTTTGCATTTAAAAGAGGGAGGGGAGTAGGGGGTTGAGTGCAGCCCAGGAAAGATGATTATTGCAGGGTTGTTTAACAATAGAAGGAGGTTGAGATAACTATCAAAACAACGTCCCCTCATTGTTAAGTCCATTGTCTTGGGTTGGTAAGACTTGCTTTTGAAGAATTATTTGTTTCCTTATATGCTGTGTAACCGTTTTCGGATGGTATTTCTGAGGTTATGGACTCAGAAATTGAATAGGGAAGCGTCCCTAGGCATGATGAAAAAAAAAAAAAGACTAGTATTCTTGCTACTCAACTGATTCTGCTGAGGCTCCTGCCTCCAATATAGTATTTTTATTAAACTAGGAAAGAAATTGGAGACCATTCTTCAAGGTGAAGTATTGCAAGAATGGGAAAACAAATACCCACGTGTACTCAATACTAAATTGGAACTGGTTGATTAACACTTATGTGCACATAGGGAAGTTAAAACTCAACAGGAATCGAGCAGATGAGAGGGAGAGAGAGGAGATTGGGTTGATTCACATCCAACGGGCACAGGGCACACATTCTGGGGGGAGGGCACACTTAAAACTGACTTAAAATGTACAAAAGCAAATTATATAACCAAAATGTGTGTATCCCTGTGATATTCTGAAATTTAAAATAAATAAATAAATAAACATAGAATAGGAAAAGGCTTGGTGCCTGTAGCACATTGGTTATAGCGCCAGCTACAGACGAGGATGGTAGGTTCAAACCCAGCCTGGGCCAGCTGAACAGCTGCAACAACAACAACAACAAAATAGCTGGGCGTTGTGGCAGGTGCCTGTAGTCCCAGCTACTTGGGAGGCTGAGGCAAGAGAATTGCTTAAGCCCAAGAGTTTGAGGTTGCTGTGAGCTGTGACACCACAGCACTCTACTCAGGGGGACATAGTGAGACTCTGTCTCAAAAACAAAACAAAACATATACATATATCATATATATATTTCCTATCATATATGTGTGTGTGTGTATATATATAGAGAGAGATAGAAAAGAAACTAACCTTTACTGAATACCTACAAAGAGAAAAGTGTTGAACTAACTACTTTTATATATGACATCTCATCGAATCATCTAATAACACTAAAAGATTAAAATGGACCCATTTTGGAAGGAGAAAATCCATGGGGAAAGGTTAGTAAAGTTCCCAAACCGAAACAACTAGGTGATAGAATTGGAAGTGAATCAAGATCTTTTTACTCTACGTCTCACATCTCATCTTTTCCGTACAACTCCCCTGTTAAGCCAAATATTTCAATGGGCTGAACATTTCAAACATGATTAACAAGTAGAAGCTCCAAAGCATAATCAGAAAGTGCATCATTAATTTAGCAAAGACTCTTTACTCCAACTATGAGATTTTTTGCCCAGATTAGACTGCCATACTGCTTGTTTCACCTCTTAATTTTTGTGGGCCTACATTGGATTCTGGAGGACTGCCATGTAGCTTGAAGTTACAAGTTCTTGTAAAGCTACAAAGAGTGTAGCTTTTCCCACCTACAAGCTCTGTGGCATTTACAGTGATTAAATAAGTATTAAATTTTCCAAGTGAGTCAGTCGTATAGAAGTTTCTTATTGCTTCCAAAACCCCACTTAATGAAGATCATTATTCCTAACCAATTTCAATATCACATATCAAAATAAGGTGAGGACTTAACCTTTTCATTATTGATGTCTCTAAGGTTAGGGTTCTTTCAGTTTTTCGTTGTAGGGGGTGTCTTACAGTGATTACATACGTATCCTTACTCCATCATACTGCTAGACTTATACATATAATACTAATATTTTTATTTGTATGACCTTTTAAATTAAATTAAGGAAAGTCCATTCATGTAGAGACATTCTCATTCTACCCTTAATATATTTTTAGATTAATTTTGAATGTTTCCTGTACAGATATATAGAGATGAATCTATAACTTTACATAGATGTGATCATAATCTACTCAGCAGTTCTCAACCTGTGGTTCACGACCCACAGGAACTG
Organism: Galago senegalensis; assembly: GCA_963575145.1. Lineage (NCBI taxonomy): Eukaryota > Metazoa > Chordata > Mammalia > Primates > Galagidae > Galago > Galago senegalensis. Next base: position 11,100 of record CAUYTI010033375.1, read on the forward strand.
TATTAAAGGGCTGCAGCATTAGGAAGGTTGAGAACCACTGATCTACAGGGTTATTTTTTTTTCCTTTTCTTTTTTCCTTGGCCTTAAACCTTCTCCTCCTCTTTACCATTCTCCAAGTAACCCATGTCAGCCTTAAGATAGATCCTTCCGTACTGTCTTGTGCTCAGACTTATACACACGGGTATGTCCTTATTTGTAATAGGATTATATCTTACATACATTTCGCCATCTTCCTTGTCTAAATCCAGAATACCTTCGAAAATATCTCTTGAATACCAGTAGTACATGAGTTTTGATTGCTCTATGATATTTTATGAAGTGGATACAATATGATGTACTGAACATTCCCCCAGTAGAGGAAATTCTGTAGTTTATCCTAGGCTTTTGCTTTTGTTTTTGTCACTATGAAGAATGTTCCAATAAACATTCTTTTATATAGGCTTCTATTACAATGGAATAAGCTACAAGGAAAGGGATTGCTGAATTGAGTTAATGTTTCCTTTCAGTCAGTGTTTCCAGATTGCTTTCTAAAAATGCTGTAAAACTTGACACTTCCACCAGTGACATAGAAGTGTCATTTGTCATTTGACTTTAAACTTTGTCAGTCTGATGGGTTCAAAATATCACCTCATTTTTTTTTTGAATTTGCATTTCCTTGACTGTGAGTGAATCTTTTTGTCTCTTAGAATTTTTGGTATTAGTCTTCCGTTAATTGACTGTTGGTTCACATTTGCTCATTTTTCAGTTTTCTTTCCCTTTGGTAGATCTTAAGTTTGACGAAGGCCTTTTGTATATTATGTAATATTGTTAATTTTTCTACATATTTTTATCACTTGATTGTTACTATAAATGGATTATATTTTTCCTTCATATTTTCTATTATTTATATCTTCTATTTTTTTTTTTTTTGGCCTGGGCTGGGTTTGAACCCGCCACCTCCGGCATATGGGGCCAGCACCCTACTCCTTTGAGCCACAGGTGCTGCCCTTATTTATATCTTTTTTAAAATATCAGATTAATATTAGGATACAATTGACTAGGTTACATTATTTGCATTTCTTAGGTAACATTCAAGTTGTAGTTCAGCCCTTCACCAGGGGGTGTGCTGCATACTCTAAATTGTACACATTAGGTGAGAGCTTACTCACCCCCCTTCCTCCTTCCCTCTCCCTTTTCCCACCTCCCCCCACCCCCTATTTGAATCAGTTGTGTTTTTCTTTCATGTGGGCAGTTTTTCTTTTGGTTCATATTAGTATTGAATACATTGGATACTTATTTTTTCATTCTTTTTTTTGGGACAGAGCCTTAAGCTATCTATCACCCTGGGTAGAGTGCTGTGGCATCACAACTCACAGCAACCTCCAACCTCTGGGCTTAAACGATTCTCTTGCCTCAGCCTCCCAAGTAGCTGGGACTACAGGTGCCCATCATATCGCCTGGCTATTTTTTGATTATGGTTGTCATTGTTTGTCAGGCCCGGGCTGGATTCAAACCCTCCAGCTCTGGTGTATGTGGCTGACACATTAGCCACTTGAGCTACAGGCACCAAGCCTGTTTTTCCATTCTTATGATACTTTACTAAGAAGAATGTGCTTTAGCTCCATCCAGGTAAGTACAAAAGATGTAAGGTCTCCATCAGTTTTTATGGCTGAATAGTCTTTCATGGAATACATACACCACAGTTTATTAACCCATTCATAGGTTGATGGCAGTTGGGTTGATTCCAGTGATTGTGGATTGAACTGTAATAAACATTCTTGTGCAAATCTCCTTATGGTAAAATGAAATTTCTTTTCTTTCTGGGTAGAGATCCTGTAATGTGAGCTAGAAGATCTACTTTTAGTTTTTTGAGGATTCTCCATTCTTCTTTCCATAGAAGCCGTATTAGTTTACAATCCCACCAACGCTGTAAAAATGGTCCCTTCTGTCCACATCCATGCTAGCATTTGCAGTTTGGGGATTTCGTGATGTGGGCTTTTCTCACTGGAGTTACGTGATATCTCAGGGTGGTTTTGAATTGCATTTCTCTGATGACCAAGGACAATGAATGCTTTTTCATGTGTTTGTTGGCCTGCTTCAGAGAAGACTTCTGTTCACGTTTCTTGGCTACTTATAAATGGGATTGTTTGCTCTTTTCTTGTTGATTAGTCTGAATTCTCTGTAGATTCTAGTTATGACCCCTTTGTTAGATTCATAGCATGGAAATATTTTTTTCCTATTCTGAAGGTTTTCTGTTGACTTTAGTTGTTATATGCTTAGCTGTGCAGAAGTGTTTTAAGCTTGGTCATGTCCCATTTACTTATTTTTGGTGTTGCTGCAATTGCCAAGGGGGTCTTCTTTATAAAACCTTTTCCCAGGCTGATTTTGTTGAGAGTTCTTCCCACAGGTTCTTCTAGAATTTTTATCATTTCTTATCCTAAATTTAAATCTTTTATCCAGTGAGAGTCAATTTTTGTAAGTGGTGGGAGGTGCGGGTCCAATTTTAGTCTTCTACATGTTGCTAACCAGTTCTCCCAGAACCATTTATTAAATAGGGATTATGTTCCCCATTGTATACTTTTGTTTGGTTTATCGACAATCAGATGGCAATATGTGGGTTATTTCATGTCTAGGTTCTTTATGCCATTCCATCGGTTTATATCTCTGTTTTTGTACTGGTACCCATGTTGTTTTGATCACTATAGACTTGCAGTAAAACCTCAAGTCTGATAATGTTATGCCTCCAGATTTGCTTTCATTTCTTCAAATTACTTTGGCTATTTGGGTTTTTCCTGATTCCATATGAAGTGCAGTATTATTTATTTTTAAGTTATTCAAAGTGCGACATGGGTGCTTTGATGGGGATTGCAGTAAAGCTATATTTGCCTGTGGGTAGTGTGGATATTTTAACAATGTTGATTCTTGTTAGCCATGAGCACGGCATGCTCTTCCATTTGTTAACATCTTCTGCTATTTCTTTTCTCAGGGTTTTATACTTCTCTCTGTATATATCCTTCAGGTCTTTTGTTAGCTATATTCCCAGGTATGTCATAGTCTTTGAAGCTATTGTGAAGAGTATTGTGCCTTTGATTTGATTCCCAGATTGACTGTTTTTGGAGTAGATGAAGGCTACTCATTTGTGGACATTGATTTTGTATCTAAAGACTTTACTGTATTTCTTGAACACTTCCAGGAGCCCTGTGGTCAAGTCTTTTAGGTTTCTAAGTATAAAATCATATCATCAACCAACATTGAGAGTTTGATCTCCTCTGTCCTCATTTAAATATCCTTGATCTCCTTCTCTTGCCTGATTGTATTGGCTAGGACTTCTAGCACTATGTTGAATAGCATTAGGGGTAGTGGAAATCCTTGTCTGGTTCCAGTTCTAAATGAAAATGCTTTCAGTTTTACTCCATTCAGTATGGTATTGCCTGTGGGTTTGTTGTAGATGGCCTCTATCAGCCTAAGAAATATCCCATTTATGCCTGTTTTCCTAAGTGTTCTCATCAGAGCTGAATTTTGTTGAATGTTTTTTTCTGCCTCTATTAAGAGGATCATATAGTCTTGTTTTTGATTCTATGTATATAGTGAATTGCATTTATAGATTTATGTATGTTAGACCAACTTGCATCCCTGGGATAAAGCCCACCTGATCATGATATAAAATTTTTAAATGTGTAGCTGTATTCTGTTTACTAGGATTTTATTTAATTTTTTGCTTCAATATTTACTAATGATATTGATTGATCTGCAATTTTCTGTTTTTGTAGCGTGCTTTCCTGGTTTCGGTATCAGAGTGTGGTTTGCTTCACAGAACGTGTCGGGGAGGATTCCTTCCTTTGGAATAGGTTCTGCAATATATGTATGAGTTCTTCTTTGAAATTTTGATAGAATTTTGGTATAAAACCATTTGGTCCAGGACTTTTCTTTTTTAGAAGATTTATCATTATTTCAGTTTTGATGTTTAATATTGGCCTGTTCAAAATATATAATTCTTTCTGGTTGATTTTAGAGAGGTGGTATGATTCTGGGTATTCATCCATTTCCTCCACATTTTCAAATTTCTAGGTACATAGTTTCTATCTCTCTCTCTCTCTCTCTCTCTCTCCCCCTCTTTTTTGTAGAGACAGAGTCTCACTTTATTGCCCTTGGTAGAGTGCCGTGGCATCACATAGCTCACAGCAACCTCCAGCTCCTGGGCTTAGGCAATTCTCTTGCCTCAGCCTCCTGAGTAGCTGGGACTACAGCTGAAGTGGGCCCGCTACTATGCCCGGCTTTTTTTTGTTGCAGTTTGGCTGGGGCCGGGTTTGAACCTGCCACCCTCAGTATATGGGGCTGGGGCCCTACCAAATGAGCCCTTGGCGCCACCCACAGAGTTTTTTTGGTAGGAGTTAGTGATGATCTTTTTATCTCTGTGGTATATGTTGTTATTTCCCCTTTTTTGTTTCTGGTTGAAGTTATTAGAGATTCTACTTTTCTGTTTCCAGTTAATTTGGACAAGCATGTATTGCTTTTATTGATATTTTCAAAGAACCCAATTTTTGTTTTGGTGATATTGGGAATAATTATGTTCTCCATTTCTTTTAATTCCAGTCTAATTTTAGTTATTTCTTTTTTTCTGCTAGGTTTGGAATTGGATTGGTCTTCCTTTCCCTTGAGATGGTTCGTTAGGTTGTTGACTAGTGCTCTTTCTGTTTTTCTTTTTTTAATGTAACCACTTAATGTAATACATTTCCATCTTAGACCCACTTTTGTGGTATCCCACAGGTTTTTTTTTTCTTTCTTTTTTTTTTATTGAATGTTAACTATGTACATTAATGCACTTCTGGGGTACAGTGTGGGGTTTTCACATGCAATCTGAAATACTTCCATCAAACTGGTCAACATGGCCTTCATGTCATTTTCTTAGTTATTGCTTTAAAACTTTCACATTCTACTCTTAGAAAGA
>CAUYTI010033376.1:0-10036 GCA_963575145.1 Galago senegalensis
GAAGGTCCAGTGGACATTTTTAAGCCTTTTGCCACTGTGGAAGTTGGAATTTGACCAAAAGTTTCTGAGTGAGTTTACTTTTGTGGTGGAGGATTGCACTGGTCATTATGGAGGATAGGTTTGAGAATTTCCTAAAGAGCTGGTTAAGTTGTAGCAAATTTCTTCAACATCTGAATGTCATTAAAGTATTTAATTTCTCCATCATAGATAAAACTCAGTTTAGCTGGATGCAGGATCCTGGGCTGAAAGTCATTTTGTTTTAGTAGATTAAAAATCGATGACCATCCTCTTCTAGCCTGAAAGTTTTCAGCATAGAGATCTAAAGTCATTCTAATACTCTTCCCCTTGTAGGTTATGGTTTTCTTACGTCTAGCTCCTTTCAGAATTTTCTCTTTCATATTAACTTTAGTGACGTTAATTATGATGTGCCTGGGGGATGTCTTGTTCAGGTTGAGTCTTGCTGGGGTTCTGAAATTATCTGCTATCTGAATTTCAGAATTTCTTGGCATATCTTGAAAATCTCTTGCATAATTTCATGAAGAAGATCCTTTGTATTTTGTGAAGCAACTTCATCACCTTCAGGGATTCCTATAAGGTGAATATTAGTTTTCTTCAAATTATCACAGAGGTCTCTGAGAGAAATATCCGTTTTGTCTCTCCATTTCTTTTCATCTTTGCACTCTTCTGCTGATTCAAAATCTTTGTCTTCAATGTCAGAGATACTTTCTTCTGCCTGTTCCATTCTGCTACTGAGGGAGTCTACTGTATTTTTCAGTTCTTTGAGGGCTGCAACCTCTTGCTCTATGTTTCAAAATCTTTGGTCATTTTTTCTTTGAAGTCATTGAATTCTTGATACATCTTTTAAATAATTTCTTGAGATGTCTTTTGAATAATTTCTTGAAATTCTAATTTTCTCCTTTCTTCCATTCTGTTAATCTTATTTGATATCCAAATTCTGAATTTGATTTCTGACATCTTAGCCATCTGTTTATGGATAGGGTCTTCAATTGCATCTGCCCCATTTTTCCTTGGGGGAGTTGATATCTGGTGATTCAAGTTGCCAGAGTTTTTCTGCTGATTCTGCCCCATGCTGCATTACACCATTTGGAGACCTTCTCAGAACTGTTCAGTCAGTGGCTTCCACTAGAGAAGTTACCAGCTTTTTCTGGTTTCCCAGAGAGACCGGGTGTGTCTGTCTCCCCGTTCTTTGGTGCTGAGTCAACCAGGTGGGCAGGGGGATGGTAGCGGCTGTGTGGGAATGTGCCTAGCCAGAGCAGACTTCTTTCAGCCTGCTGGGGTGACCGGGGTACAGGAGAATGGCAGGGGCCATATCAGTCTTAGTTTGGCCCCATGGGGGTGACCTGGGGGCATGGGAGCAACAGCAGCAGGATAGGTCCTCGTTTGGCCCCACTGGGGCTGCTGGGGTGCAGTGGAATGACAGCATTGGCACAGAGCACATGAGTGGCCGAATCAGTCCTACTTCAACCCTGCTGGGGCAACCAGGAAACAAGGGAATGGTAATGGCTGGATCAGTCTTTGTTTGGCCCTGCCAGGGCCACTCAGGTGCAGGGAAACAGCAGTGGCTGGATTAGTCCTAGTTTATCCCTGCTGGGTAACCAGGGTGTAGGGAAATGGCAGCGGCTTTGTGGTGAACACGCATGGCTGAGTCAGTCCTAGTTCAGCCCCTCTGGGTTGGCCACAGGGCAGGGGAATGGCAGTGGCTGGATCAGTCTTAGTTCAGCCCTGCCAGTGCAACTGGGGAGCAGGGAAATGGCAGTGGGTTCCCTGCCTGGCCATATCAGTCCTAGTTTGGCTGCACTGGGGCGACCAGAGGGCAGGGGAACTGTAGTGTCCAGATCAGTCCTAGTTCAAATTCTCTGGGGCAACTGGGGGGCAGGGAAGTGTCAGTGGTGACACAGGGAATGCGCGTGGCCAGATCTGTCCTAGTTCAGCCTAGTTAGGGTGACTGCAGGGCAAGGGAATGGCAGCGGCTGTGTGGGAAACATGCACGACCAGATCAGTTTTAGTTCAGCCCTGCCAAGGCAACCGGGGGGAAGGGGAGCATTAGCAGCCAGATCAGTTCTAATTCTGCTCTGCTGAGGTGACTGGTGGGCAGGCAAATAGCAGCAGCAGCACAGGGAACATGGCCAGATCAGTCCTTGTTCAGCCCCACTAGGGTGACTCCAGGGCAGGTGAAAGGCAGCATCCACGTGGGGAATAGGCAGCTGCAGGGCTGAGACAGTGCACTTGGTCCTGCAGGTGGGGGGACACTACTCTTGGCCTCCTCTCACTGTCTCTGCAGGGAGGGGAAGAAGGGTAGTTTGAATATTCAAAATGGCAGTGGAAACTTTAGTTCGATTTTTCTGCCTGGTGACAGGGTGTTCAGAGTCTCAGTAGGGTCCCTCTAGGGGAGTAGACTCCATTGCCCTTAGCTCTCACATAGAGTGATATAATAGGTCATCATTTCATCTCTTTCCTATAGGAAGCTTACAGGAGCAGACAAAGAGAAAACAAAGAGAAAAACATAGCTCCCTTGGGAGAGGGGATGGACACTTTTCTTTTGAGATGTTCCATATACCTGTAAGTTACACCCCAGGAGTCGCAACTTGCCACAACAGAAGTGTTCTGCAGGTATGACTCTTCTCTCTTGGCTGGGCTCCTAGTCTTCAATTTTGTTGGGTGTTTTCTGGACTTTATCCTTCCCTCTGAATAGAAGCTTCTGTCAGAGGCTGGTACTTGTCCATCATCTTAATGACCAATCATACTTTCTTGATTATTATAAAATTTTAAATGATTTACATCTCACTAAAGACATTTTTAAACTAGACTCAAAAAGTAAAAAATAATAAATTATGAAAATTCAAGATGCTGAAAGATCACAACTATCCTTTTCACTAAAGTATATGTAAAGTAAACAAAGAAATTTACCAAGGTATTAACTACATTTTTCTTTAAGCTGGAGAATATGGGTGATTTTTCCCCCTTATTTCAATTTTTCCATATTTTCAAAATTCCAAATTTGCCTTTAAAAATTATTTGCTTTCTCTCAAATATACAAAAAAAAAGTTATAAGAAGAGAATTTCTGAAACAAAAGAAATGAAAAGTATCACAAGAGACAACTTTGCTCAACTCTGAAAAAAAAAACATTTTAGAAGATAAACTTAAAATTTTTGTAAGATACTATATCTATATCTATCCCCTGAAAAGATAGTAAGTTTAAACAGACTGATTTCCGTTGTGCTAAAGCAGCAAGCTGCATGTACACAATTTCTTTTTTTTTTTTTTTTTGAGACCGAGCCTCAAGCTGTCCCCCTGGGTAGAGTGCCATGGCATCACAGCTCACAACCACCTGCAACTCCTGGGCTCAAACGAGTCTCCTGCCTCAGCCTCCCGAGTAGCTGAGGCCACGGGCACCCACCACAATGCCCAGCTATTTTTTGATTGCAGCCATCATTGTTGTTTTGGTGGGACCCAGCTGCATTTGAACCCGCCACCCTAGGTGTACGTGGCTGGTGCCTTAGCCACTTGAGCCACAGGGGCCAAGCCTAGGTCTAGCAATTTCAATGAGAAATTACAACATTTGAACTGTTTTAAAGCATAAAAAAAGAAGCATCCAAATTTATAACTGAGTATAATATCAATATAAAAAACTGAAAAAGATTACATTTTAAAAAGAAAACCATAGACCAATTTCTTTTATGTTATATATGCTAAAATCTTCAATAAAATATTATTAAACTACATCTGGTATCACATTAAAAAAATAACCCCTCATAACTAAGGAGGATTGTTCCAAGAATGCAAGGCTATAAAATATAATTAATCATATTAACAAATAGAAGAAAAATTAAATGTATATCATCTCCACAGATACTGAAAGGCATTTGGCAAAATTTACCACCCATTAATACAAAAAGGCACTCAATAAAAATAGAAATAATGAATGTTTCCTTAACATAATAAATATGTCTCTTTGAACCCAAAAGTCAGCATCAGTCATAAGGAACATGAATGCAATCCCTCAAGTATGATAAAAGCAAGGATCACTACTAACACCATCTGATGGTATTTCAAATACCACCTGATATAACTAGACAAGACAGAGAAATCTGAGTTTAAGAATTATAAAGGTGAAGTTAAAACTACCATTATTTGTGAATAATAAACTAATGTATATGGAAAAACCAAGAGAATTTTATAGAGAATTAGTAGCTTTCATATGTACAAATAATAAATTTAAAGTCTGTAATAGAAATCATTCTATGTAAAATAGCTATAAAAGGACCAAACACCCGAGAATGTGCTTAACAATAAAAAAAAATGTAATGCTTATATGGATAAAACATTTAAACACCATAAACATAAGAGAAAAACTGAAAAGGTGGGAAGACATGCCATTTCATTGGGACAGTGAAAGTCAAAATCATATAGTATAAATTTTCTCTCAGTTAATTAACAATATTAATGATGAATTCAATATGAGTATAGTAGATTTTTAATATTTGTTTTAACTAAACAAACTGATTTTAAATTTCATGTGAAAAATAAACACATAGAAAATTAAATCTGAAAAAAAGAACAATTAGAAGATAATAGTTTTATTGTATATTGAATTCCAAAGCCTAAACAAAAGCTCTGTGGTAATGAGGTATTAATATTAATAGTGAAAAATCCAATAAAACAGAATAGAAAGTCTAGACATTGATGAGACATCATAATTTAGAACACTATATCTGTGAGGAAATAATGAAATAATTAATGAATAGTTTTGTGACAATGAGGAAGTCACCTACGAAAAAATAACAGAATATATGCACCAGAGTTTTTCAAATTATGGTCCAAACCATCATGATCAGCATCAATCTGGGAACTGGGTAAAAATAAAATTTGGTGGTCTCCTCTCCATATTTATTAAATTAGAAATTCTAAAGTGCAGATTAGCAATGTGTGTTTTAATGAGTTCTCTATGTGATTCTAATGCATGTTCAAGTTTAAGACTCCCTGCCTTACACTACACACTATAGTAAATTCAAAATGTATCAAATAAGAAATAATAGAATGACTGCAGATCTCTCAGCCCAAACCTTTCAAGCCAGAAGAGTACAGTCATTGACCTTCAATCTCCTAAAACAAAACAACTTTCAGCCCAGGATCCTGTACCCAGCTAAACTGAGTTTCATTTGCAATGGAAAAATCAAACACTTCACTGATATACACATGTGGAGAAAATGAGCTATAACTAAACCAGCTCTCAAGGATATTCTCAGACACATTTTCCATAATGAGCAGCACAATGGTCTACCACCAAAGGAAACTCACCGAGAAATTATTGAACAACACCTAAATCCCACAATGGTGAAAAGAATAAAAATATCCACTGGATCTTTGAAAAAGATAACATCTAAAACGTTACTGTGCCTATTAATTCTCTCAATTAATGTGAATGGCTTAAATTGTCCTCCAAAGAACCATGGGTTGGCTGACTGGATACAAAAACTCAGGCCAGATATTTGTTGATATCTTCCAGCACTATAATATTGGAGATTTTAACACTCCTTTGGTAATTCTGGATAGATCCTCCAAGAGGAAACTAATCAAAGAAATAATAGACTTTACCTTGACTCTAGAACAAATGGACTTAACAGACATCTACAGAACATTTCATCCTAATAAAACCAAATATACATTCTTCTTATCAGCCCACAGATCATCTCCCAAAATTGAACATATCTCAGGACACAAGTTGAATCTCAGCAATTTTAAAAGAATATAAATTATCCCCTGTATCTTCTTGGACCATCATGGAATTAAAGTTGAACTCAATAGGAATAGGAATCTTCAGAATAAGCCATGTAAACTAAATAACCTTAGGTTGAATGATATCTGGGTCAAAGATGAGCTTATGAAGGAAATAACAAATTTTTAGAATAACATGAAAATGAATACCCAAATTATCAAAACCTGTGGGATACTGCAAAGGCAATTCTAAAAGGCAAACTTATACCATTAGAAGCCTTCATCAAGAAAACAGAAAAGGGATATCTCAAGCAACTGGAAAAGGAAAAACATTCCAACCCCAAACCCATCAGAAGGGACAAAATAACCAAAATTAAAGCAGAACTAAATTAAATTGAAAAGAAAAGAATCATCCAGAAGTAAAAAACAAAAAGGTAATATTTTTTGAAAATATTTCAAAATTAAAATCTTTGGCTAGAAACTAGAAACAGAAAAGTAAAACTCCTAATATCATCAGTCAGAAACAAGTAAAACTCCTAATATCATCAGTCAGAAACTAGAAACAGAAAAGTAAAACTCCTAATATCATCAGTCAGAAACAATAAAGGAGAAATAACGACAGACACCTCAGAAATTCAAGAAATTATCAATAATTCCTACAAAAAAAATCTGTTCCCCAAAATATGAAAATCTGTAGGAAACGGACCAATACCTGGAAGCACACCACCTTCCTAGATTCAGCCAGAAAGAAATAGAAATTTTGAATAGACCTATATCAAGTACTGAAATAGCATGAACTATACAAAATCTCTCAAAAAATAAAAGTTCAGGACCACATGGCTTCACATCAGAATTCTATCAAACCTTTAAAGAGGAACTAATACCTATAATACATAACCTTTTCCAAAACAGCAAAAGAAAGAGTACTTTCCAAAACAATCTATGAAGCTAATATCACCCTGATCCACAAACCAGGAAAAAATACAAAAAAGAAAGAAAATTATAGACTAATATTATTCATAAATACTGATGCAAAAATATTCAATAAGATCCCAGCAAACAGAATTAAACAACACATCAGAAAAAATATATAACATAATCAAGTCAGTTTTATCCCGGGGTTATAAGGCTAGTTCAACATATGTAAAACCATAGATATAATATATCACATAAATAAAGTAAAAAACAAAGACCATATGATTCTCTCAATTGATATAGAAAAAGCTTTTGACAATATCTAGTATCCCTACATGATCAGAACACTTAAGAAAATAGGCTTAGATGGGAAATTTCTTAAACTGATAGAGGCTTTCTACAGAAAACCCACAGGCAATATCACATTCAATGGAGTGAAATTGGAAACATTTCCATGAAGATCTGGAACTAGACAAGGATGCCCTTTGTCTCCACTGCTATTCAACATAGTAATGAAAGACTTAGCCATCACAATCAGGCAAGAGAAGACAAAAAAAGGATCCAGATGGGTTCAGAGGAGATCAAACTCTCACTATTAGTGGATGACTTTATCTTATATCTGGAAAACCCCAGGGACTCAACTACAAAACTCTTAGAAGTGATCAAGGAATACAGCAGCATCTCAGGTTACAAAATCAATAGTTATAAATCAGTAGCTTTTATATATACTGACAATAGTCAAGATGAAAATATACTCAAGGACTCTATTCCTTTTACAGTAGTGCCAATGAAGATGAAATATCTGGAAATTTACTTAACAAAGAATATGAAAGATCTTTACAAAGAGAATTATGAAACCCTGAGAAAAGAAATAGCAGATGTTAACAAATGGAAAAACAGGCACTGTGCCTGTGCCTCAGTGGGTAGGGTTCTGGCCCCATATACCAAGGGTTGTGGGTTTGAACCAAGCCCTGACCAAACTGCAACAAAAAAATAGCCAGGTGTTGTGTTAGGCACCTGTAGTCCCAGCTACTTGAGACGCTGAGGCAAGAGAATTGCCTAAGCCCAAGAGCTGGAGGTTGCTATGAGCTGTGATGCCATGGCACTCTAGTGAGGGTGACAAAATGAGACTCTTATCTTTAAAAAAAATTAATTAATTAATTTAAAAAATGGAAAAACATACTATGCTCTTGGCTGGGAAGAATGAACATTGTTACTCAAAGTAATCTACAGATTTAATGCAATTCCTATTAAAGCACCATTGTCATACTTTAAAGAGCTTGAAAATATAGTACTTCATTTTGTTTGGAATCAGAAAAATTCTTGAAAAGATAATACATTACTCAAAAATAAAAATAAATCAGGTGGTATCACATCACCAGACTTCAGGATATACTATGTACTATGATCAAAAGAGCTTGGTACTGGCACCAAAATAGCAGGTAGATACATGGAACAGAATAGACAATCAAGAGACAAACTCAACTACTTAGTCATTTGATCTTTGATAAGCCTATCAAAAGCATTCACTGGTGGGGGAAATTCCCTATTTAACAAATGGTGCGGGGGGAGGGGCAAGATGGCGGACTAGAGTCAGCCTCCGACAGAAGTTCCTGTCCAGAAAGAAGGATAAAGTCCAGAAAATACCCAATTAAGCTGAAGACTGGGAGCCAAACTGAGAAAGAAGAATGATAGCTGCAGGTCACCCCTGCTGAGCTGGGCTGCAACTCCAAGAAAGCCAATTTCTACAGGTTTTCTACAGCTAACACTCTACCAGAGTCACTGATCTACTAGGATCAGACAAGAACCAGCTGAACAAAAAACAGAGCTACCTAACCCCACATCAAGCAGGATTCCTCAGCCTCAGACTGTAATATTATACGGGTCTTTTGTAAAGCTGTAGGGAAAAAGTTGCAGCCATCAGTCCCAGATCCTTGACAAAGGGCTGGTTCACCACAACCCTAGGAACTCCCAATCCAATTTCACCTTATCTGCCCATCTAGCAAACGGTGAAAAATAAACATGGGGCAGAAACTGCGGAAAAACTGGTAACATGAATAATCAGAGTAGATCAATTCCCCCAAGGAACGATGTGATAGATACACCACAAGATTCCATTCATAAGCAGATGGCTGAGATGTCATAAATTGAGTTCAGAGTCTGGATAGCAAATAAGATCAACAGAGTGGAGGAAAAGAGGCAATTAGAATTTCAAGAAATTATTCAAAATATGTCTCAAGAACTGAACAATTACAAACATAAAATGACCAAAGACTTTGACACTTTGAGGCAAGAGTTTGAAGCCCTCAAAGATCTGAAAAATTTGGTAGAATCTCTTGCTAACAGAGTGGGGCAGGCTGAAGAAAGGACCTGTGACATGGAAGACAAAGCATTTGAACATGCCAAAGCATTCCAAAATTAAGAGAAATGGAGAGCAAAGACCGATCATTCTCTCAGAGAGCTCTGGGATAGTTTGAGGAAAAATAATATTCAACTTATTGGAATCCCTGAAGGTGATGAAATTGCTTCAAAAAACACAGAGGCTCTTCCTCATGGAATTATGAAAGAGACTTTCCAGACATGTCAAGAGATTCTGAAATTCGAATAGTAGACAGTTTCAGAATCCCAGCATGACTCAACCCAAACAAGACATCCCTCAGGCACATCATAATTAAACTCACTAAAGTTAAAATGAAAGAGAAAATTCTCAAAGCAGTTAGATGTAAGAAAATCATAACCTACAAGGGGAAGAGTATTAGAATGACTGTAGATCTCTATGCTGAAAACTTTCAGGCTAGAAGAGGATGGTTATCGACTTTTAATCTACTAAAACAAAACAACTTTCTTTTTTTGAACAAAACAATTTTCTTTTTGAGACAGAGCCTCAAGCTGAGCCCCTGGGTAGAGTGCCATGGCTTCACTGCTCACAGCAACCTCCAACTCCTGGGCTGAAATGAGTCTCCTGCCTCAGCCTCCCAAGTAGCTGAGACCACAAGTGCCTGCCACAACACCCAGCTATTTTATGGTTTCAGCCATTATTGTTTGCGGTCTGGGCTGGATTCGAACCATCCACCTTAGGTGTATGTGGCTGATGCCTTAGCTGCTTGAGCCATAGGCGCCGAGCCAACAAAACAATTCTCAACCCAGGATCCTGTATCCAGCTAAACTGAGTTTCATCTATGATGGAGAAACTAAATACTTTAATGACATTCAGATGTTGAAGAAATTTGCCACAACTTAACAAGCTCTTTAGGAAATTCTCAAACCTATCCTCCATAATGACCAGTGCAATCCTCCACCACAAAAGTAAACTCACTCAGAAACTTTTGGTCAAATTCCAACTTCCACAGTGGCAAAAGGCTTAAAAATGTCCACTGGACCTTC
>CAUYTI010033377.1:0-23710 GCA_963575145.1 Galago senegalensis
CACCTAAGGTGGCAGGTTCGAATCCAGCCCAGGCCCACCAAAAAACAACAATGACAGCTGCAACCAAAAAATAGCCAGGCGTTGTGGTGGGTGCCTGTGGTCCCAGCTACTTGGGAGGCTGAGGCAGGAGACTCGCTTGAGCCCAGGAGTTGGAGGTTGCTGTGAGCTGTGATGCCACAGCACTCTACCCAGGGGGATAGCTTGAGGCCCTATCTCAAAAAAAAAAAAAGGTATGGTTTTGTTTGTTTAATTGTGGTAAACTACACACAACATAAAATTTACCACCTTAACCATTGTAAAATGCACAGTGGCATTAAGTACATTCAAATTATTGTATAACCAATGTCCAACACTTTTCACTTTAAAACTTAAACTTTGAGCCCAGAGAAACTCTAACTCCTGGTTTCTTCTCCCCTTCCCCCATACCCTGGAAACCTCTGTTCTACCTTGCATGAGGCGACTATTCTAGATACCTCATGTAAGTGGAATCATACCATATGTGCTTTGCTGTGATGTACTTATTTCACTTAGCATAATGTCTTTAGGTTCATCGGTACTGTAACATGTGTCAGAGTTTTCTTTCTTTCTTAAAGCTGAATAATATTCTGTGGTATCTGTACACTACCCTTGTTTATCCATTCACCCCTGATGGGCATTTGGATTGCTCCCACTTTTTAGCTATCGTGATTGATACTGCTGTAACCATGGGTGTATGAATACATCTTTGAGATCATGCTTTGGTTTTTTTGTGTACGTGCCCAGTGGAGAATTATTGGACACACAATAATTCTACTTTTAACTTCTTAAAGGACCTTTTCAATACCAGCTACACGGTTCTATGATCCTGCCAACAATGCACAAGGGTTCCAATTTCCCCACATCCTTGCCAACACTCAGTATTTGGGGAGGATTTTTAAAACTTCAGAATATTACAGGAGTAAACACATTTTGGTTACACAATTAGCTTTTGTACATTTTAAACCAAAGTTTTAAATGTGCCCTTTTCTGGGTTTTTTGATACTAGCCATTCTAATAGGTCTAGGGACATTTTGTTTTGTTTTGTTTTGTGGCAGAGTCTCACTTAGTTGCCCTCAGTAGAATGCCATGGCATAATTGCTCACAGCAACCTCAAACTCTTGAGCTCAAGTCATACTCTTGCCTCAGCCTCCCTGGTAGCTGGGACTACAGTCACCTGCCACAATGCCTGGCTATTTTTAGACAGGGTGTCTCACTCTTGCTCAGGCTGGTCTCAAACTCCTGAGCTCAAACAATCCACCTGCCTTGGCCTCCCAGAGTCTAGGATTACAGGCATGAGCTGCCACATGGGCATTTTGTTTTGAAATACTTGAGGGACATTCAGGTAGAAATGGCTAGTAACTGGTTGGTTGTCTGATTTGGGAATAGAGGAAAGAAGTTGGATAATCTGAGAATCATTAGTAAATAGATGTGCTTCAGGTACCTTGTAAAGAGCTTAAAGAAGAAAGAAAACAACGGGATGATGGAGAGAACTGTGAGCCATATTTCTGGTTGGGCAGAAGTGAAGCCAAGGAGCGAAGTCATGGAGGAAAGCAAGTTTCAAGAACCAAAAAGAACAGAGTGAACAGTGCCAAGTTTTAGAAAAGGGAAAGTGAGGTGGAATCTGAAAAGGCTCTAGACTCTAGAAAGAGTCTATGGATGGGGAAATGAGCTTCTAGGAACTATCTCTATAAAGTTGGAGAAAAGAGTGTTGATCTCTATAAAGTTGAGAGAAAAGAGATAAGGAAGTTAGAAGACTATGAAGGCTCTGATGCAGGGCATAGTCCTCAAAGTGGAGTGAAGGAAGATGAGTGATTAGTTAGACTCCAGAAAGTCAAAAAACATGAGACAAGCAGGACATGCAAGTTACATCATGATGCTAGTGGAAGAGGATGGGAAGACTGGGGGCCAGACTTCCACGTCATCTGTGGAGGTGGTGAACGCGGGTGGTATGAACTGAAAGGGGGGTTTTCACACAAAGTGAAACCACAGTGGTCTGGTAGTGGCCCACAAGCACTGGGGAAATGACAACACTGTCTCCAGGCTGCACAGTACAGCAGGGAGCAGGATGGTGGTGGGTGTCCAGCAGGGAGGAGGAGGAGCGCTGTCCTCAGAGGGAGATCAAATTCCAGTTTCAGTGGATATGTGGAGACATCCTTCTGCTAAAATATTGAAACTAATGGGCACACACATAACATGAAACAGGGGAGGGACTAGTGTGAAAGGCAGAGTTGAGAATCAGGTCTGCAAGTTCTGGGAGGGAATATGCACAGAGCGCATCTCAGCCCAGGTTGATGGGCAGGGTGACACAAACAATTCTGGAAGCTGGTGAGTCTGAGATCAGCATACTAGCATCATCTGCTTCTCGTAAGGGCTCTTTTTCAGAGTCACAGGTGCCCGCCTATCTTCATGCTGTGCCTTCACATGGCAGTCACATGGCAGAGAGCAGAGAGAGAAAGCTCGCTCTCCTGTCTCTAGTCACAAGGGCACTCATCCCTTTCCCACTGGGGAGGACTTAATTACCACCCAAAGGCCCATCTCCAAACACTGTTGCATTAGGTTTTAATAAATTTGGGAGGAAGGGAAAACAAACATGCAGTCCACAGCAGAGATGTGAGGGAAAGACCTGAAAAACATTGACAAAAGGTGACTAAGAAAGAGGTGATATGGAACTGAGCAAGGAGCCTACATAATCCCATGTAATTAATGGACTGCCAGACCATGAAGGAGCTCGTAGGCCACGTGGTAGGAAGTTTGGATTTAATCTTGCGTGTAAGAGGAAGCCATCAAAGGGTTTGGTGTACTTGAATTGCAGTGTGTCAGTGCAGATCAAAGAGTTAAAAGATCTTGCTGATGGATTTGCATACTTGTGAGAAGAGCAGATGAGGGAAAGGGAAGAACCAAAGATGATTCTTTGTATTTTGGCTAAAACAAGTTGGATGGTGGGTATTGATGGAGAAGGCTGTGGCAGTGTGGGTGTGGGACAAGAAAGGTTTGGGATGGGAATTCACAAGTTCTGTTTGGGGCATATGTTTGAAATGCCTATTAACTATCAGAGAGGCTTCAGGTGAAGCATCAGAGTGATAAACTGAGTGTCTGAGTTTAAGGAGAAGCTAAGACTGTGGGTAGAGGTGGCTCACGCTCGTAATACCAGAATTTCAGGAGGCCAGAGCAGGAAGATCACTTTGGCCCAAGAAGTCAAGACCAACGTAGACAACATAGTGAGATCCTTTCTCTAGAAAAAATTTAAAATTTAGTTGGGCATGGTTGTCTGTGCTTATAGTTCCAGCTACTCAGGAAGGTGGGGCAAGAGGATAACTTGGGCCCAGCGAGGTTGCTGTGAGCTATGATGATACTACCATACTCTAGCCCAGGTGATAGGCAAAGACCCCATCTCAACAAACAAACAAAACAAAACCTGAAATGAAGACTACAGATAGAAATGTGGGAGTCACTGCCTCCCAGTGATATAGGTGGTATTATAAGTCATGTACCTGGATGTAATGACCATGGGAGACAAGATGGACAAGAAAAGATAGGAGAACCCAGGCAAAAGCCTTTTCTTACTTTCAGATGTTAGGGCAGAGTAAAATGAATTCCTGCTAAAATGACCTGCTAACGAGCATCACGTCTGTCCTGTTAACATGTGATCTGTGTTCAAAACAGTCAGCTTTTATTTCCCATTTTGCACGAAATCAAGCACATCTCCCTTTACCTCTTCTCTAAGTCCCCCATGTACACAGCCAGCACTTGAAGATTTACTGAGCACTTTCCTGGTGATTGACATTATGAGCAAGGATCAGGTGGACACAGCAGTAAAAAGATCGTGTTCTCACCCTTAAGGAGTGCACAAAGCACTAGAAATATCAAATCCATTGTTAAAGGATGTCAGTACACAGAGACTAGTGGAGGTTTGCTTTGTCCCTAAAGAAGCTAGAGAGGAAGGGAAGCTCTACAGTTGTTCTGGTTGTTCAAAGGAGAAAAGGATTCTCTGATCATGGAAACACTGGCGTGCCTCTAATTTGTCAACTGCTTTGATATTTGAAACTTCATGTTAGCTTTGTTATCCTTCCAAAAAGTGGCTATAAAATGCTATCTTGATATATCAATTTACTTCTGAGAAAACTGCAGAACATTAAGATTTCAGTGACTTCTCTCAAGTTCGCAGCAAATAGCACAGTTGGGCCTAAATGCCCTATCTGTGCTGAGTGTATTTGCCAGCACTTACTGGGCACTAAGCAAGGCACTGTCATTTGATCTCTGGCTCTTGTCATCATTTTAATCATCTACATCTATTAACTACTCTCAGCATTCTTAAAGATACATACATTAAAGCAGACTATAGTGATCATCATTTTATTTGTTCCCCAAGAACAGCCCACAAAATCCCCAATAAAATGGAAAAAAATATAATCAGAATATATGGATTACTATTTCGTAAGGTGATAGTGTAAGAAGTGGGAGGAGGAATATACCATATGGGTCAAACTACTTATCTTTGATGTCTTCCCTGGTGAGTAGGAAGAGAAAGACACCTTTATTTAAGGAAGGAACTCGGTTTGGAAGCGAAGAAGAGACCTTTTCAGAGTGGTTATTAGTGATTTATGGGCTTCCCTGCTTGTGGAAACCTTCATTTTAGTAGCAGTGTAGCTCAAATGCTATAAAGGCAATTCTAATGCATCAAGTATTACCCAATTCTTCAGTTCAGATGAAGCAATGCCCTGAAAGGCAGCTGAAAAGAGAGGCCCCTTAGCATAAGGCAGCTGTTTTTCCCACAGAGCATCGAAGTTCATTATAGGCTCATGAATGATGAATAGAGATAAATAGGAGCATGCGATTGCCTTATGATACTCCTAAACAGGCACAAAACCTTCACTCTACTAGTTTCAACAAAGATCAAGATTTACACAGTGTTAGACGCCATACTGAGAATGGGAGTGACCATAAATGAGATGGGAGTCCGAAGAAAACAGATATGTAATAAAATAATTACCATACAATGTGAAAGACGTATGCCAGAGCAACATAAGGCCTAGAAGAGAGTGACTGGGTTTGTTTTACCCATTCCCTAACACCTCTGGCATCATCTTCCTTCTCTCCCTCATTCTTTGCACCCCAGGCACATTTTGGGTTACTTGTGTATGCCAAGTATGCTTCTGCCTCAGGGCCCATATACTTCCTATTGGAATAGTCTATTCTCCCAGAACTCCACTGGGCTTCCTCTCTCCATTCAGATCCCTACTTCTACATCACCTCATGTCCTCAGCTTTCCCCCAATACTTGACAGGAAGGTGCACCCTATCACACTTCATCGCTCCACTCTGGGGCCCTTTATATTGCTCACTCTTTTCATAATTCTTACCAGCATGACATATTATACATTTATATGGTTATTGTCTGACTTATTAGAATCAAAGCTGCATGAGAGGAAGGACTTTGTTTTAATCATTGGTGATTAAAACATAGCCTGGAAGAGCTCATGGCATTTGATAAACCCTTCATAAATACAGTAGATCCTCTGAAAGTTGACCACCCAAGGGACTGTGACAAACTGGTCAACATGCAGAGGTGGTCAACGTAAGGAACTAGGCCTGCTGTACTGGTACCTACCTGTGGTGCAAGTCTGTTCTATGAAAATTAGGTCAACTTAAGGAGGTGGTCAATCTGGGGAGGTGGTCAACTATGGAGATTCAAACTGTATTTTAAAATCAAATAAATAGGCAGAGATAAATTTCACCAATGTGATTATGCCTCAATAGTGTTCAGAAAATTCCAAGGGATCCATCTAAACACATAAGGGAGCTGGGAATAGCAGAGGTGTGCTCCAGGTGAGGGGGATTAGAACCACCTGCTTTGTTTAAGTAATGGGAAACGGCTGGTGTCGGTGAGGGGTAAACACTTCATTTGTGATTCTATTACAGCACATTTACCTTCCTTTGGAGGAGAGTTGTTTACCATCTTTCTGTCTTTCTCAAGATATTAAGAGCTTTTTAAGGACTGGGACTATGTTTCATTCATGTCTTCATTTTCCAAGTTCTTAAACCGAGCAGATATACAATACTTATCAAATAAATAAATAGATTTGTAAAATTGAAACTGACTTCTGTCAATTGAAAAGTGGGTGTCCCATTTGACAGTTTAGAACTGTAGGGAACTTTAGAGATCATTTAACTCAGCTTTTGCATTTTAAAGATGAGAAAACTGAATTATAGAGGTTGATTGCCTGAGGTTACGCAACCTGTGAGGTCCAATTAAGAACTGGGTCTCCTTCTTAAAGTTGATCACGTCATCTTTTCCTCAGAAGGTCTGCTCTCAAAAGTGGCTTGAAAATTCGGTTTACCTGTTAAAATAAAAACTTCCTGTATTTTATGATCTTCGATAAATACTCGG
The DNA here is from genome assembly GCA_963575145.1 of Galago senegalensis. Lineage (NCBI taxonomy): Eukaryota > Metazoa > Chordata > Mammalia > Primates > Galagidae > Galago > Galago senegalensis. Next base: position 6,406 of record CAUYTI010033377.1, read on the forward strand.
ACAAGTCGCCAAGAAGTCGTAAGGACCGTCGCTGTAGTTATCTTTGGTCAAAGTCACAAGTTATGAAGCACTTAAAAACTGCTCATAGTTTCATATTCCGTATACTAAAATGGAAAATATCTTTTAAGACATATTTTTTAAAGCAAATTGCAGGATGATACTGTACCCTTTAAGGCTCCTCAACCTAAGGTTCTTCCACCGGAGACAAAACACGTGAATTAAATGTATAGGACGTTTCAGAACGATGCTCCCCAAATGCATTTTTAACATTGGCCAAGTAACAAACGCTGCCTCTGGAGAGGAAGTGGATGAGGCGGTCTTTGACTGCGACTGTAATGGCGGCTTTTTTTTTTAAACAAAGAAAATGCATTATTCATATATTAGTTCTGGTTTTGTTGGCTGTTAAAATTAATTTTTCAAGCAGTTGAGCACGGATCGTGATTTCTTCTCTATTCAATGAGAAACAAAAGGACCGACAGGTAATGATTCTGCATCAAGGCAAACACAAGATATGACGAATGAAACAAGGCCTTTCGAAAGATTAAAAAATTCAGTAAAAAGTCGATGAGAAAAACCATCCAGGGTTGAAGGGAACAATGGTGTGCTCGCCATCCGGGTTTTAGAGGCAAGGTTGGGGGAGGGGAGCCCCAGTCGACGCGGGACTCCAAGGGAGAAAGTCCAGCTGAATGGCAAGCTGGAGTCTAGGGCGGGGCCAACCGCTCTGCGCACGCGCAACCAGGCCCAGGTGGCCGCCGGCGCGGAAGCGAAGCCACCTAGAGACGCAGCGCCGCTTGAGTGGCTCTGCGCGTGCGCAGGCGGATCCGCACAGGAGTCTTCATCTTTGCCGCCGCCACCTTCCCGGGATTTGAGTCTCGTGCTTTCTTCGTTCGCTCGCCGGCGGATTCGCGCCTTCTCGCGCCCTGGGGCGGCGAGGCTGGGGAAGGGGTTGGAGGGGGCTGTTGATCGCCGCCTTTAAGTTGTGCTCGGGGCGGCCATGTCGGCCGGCGAGGTCGAGCGCCTAGTGTCGGAGCTGAGCGGCGGGACCGGAGGGGATGAGGAGGAAGAGTGGCTCTATGGCGGTACGGAACTTCCTGTCCTTGTCTCTCTCTCTCTCGGGTTCTCGCAGGCTCCCCTCTCGGCCCGCAAACGGCCAGCGTCCCGGGGCCTCTCGGGCCGCCGCCTCGGGCCTTCCGTACGGCGCCCGGGGCCGGCCCGACTTAGGCCGAGCACCGAGCGCGCGTGTCCCCGCCCCGCGGCCTCCCGCCCCGCCCACGCCCCACGCGCACTCCCTCCGCGGGGGCCGGGCCGGGCCGCGGCGGGGACCCGCTCGGCCCCCGTCTGCGCCCTCCCCGCCGGGGCCCCTCGGCCGCCTCGCCTGCCCGCTCTTTGCCCTTGAGTATCGGTCCAGCGGTGTTTGGTGTGTCTTCCAGCCCTGTGGCCGTAGGTGCCCTCCCTGCCCCTTTCAGAAACAGTCATTCTGTAATAATAGCTAAATAAAGTTACTGCTGTAAAACTAACGTCTTGTTTCTTGATGGTCAGTTTGTATGGAATGCACCTGCAAGGGTACCTCCTTGTCTGAAAGTCGTGCTTTAAAAATAATTAATTAAGAGAGAGAGAGAGAGAAAGAGCTGGAATACATTATGGCCCATAAAGAGAACCCTGAATGTCTCCTGTAATAAGGTGAAGTTTTACTTTTCTAAGAGACTGCTCTTTAACCCACATCGTAGAAGTATCTCGTGACTTTTAGGGTTAGAGTTTTCAGTGTCATCCCATGCATTTCTTTTTTATCAAAAAAAATTTAATGCATCGTGAACTTTCGTGAAGGGAGTTCGTTTGACATATTTTGAACTTTCATTTAGTCTCAGTTCTTGTCTGTTACACCAGATTTGAAAGTTATTATTTGTTCTTTGCCTAAAACGTAAGTTCTCGATTGTCTTTAGAATAAAATTGTAAAAGTGCCCGTTGGGCACCTCGCAGCTACGTGATGTTGTAACTGTAATAAACTTGTTTTAAAAATGCAGTATCTTTATACAAGATTAATGTTAGTAATGCTCTTAGAAATGCGAATGTATAGGGTTTCTTTTAGAAAGGTACTTAAGCTTATTTTTATAGTAGTAAAGTCTTATTTTTTTTTTCGTTAAAAACATATCTTGTTGAGTGATTATAAGGTGATCTAACTTTGGATGTGCTTATAGGCCCATGGGACGTGCATGTGCACAGTGATTTGGCAAAGGACCTAGGTTAGTGCCTGTGATGATCACTTCACATTTTCATAATACTGGTTTCTTTAAGAGTGGTTTGTTTGTTTATTTATTTTATTTATTTTATTTGGTAGATGAAAATGAAGTTGAAAGGCCAGAAGAAGAAAATGCCAGGTTAGTGAAATTTCTTGTTGATGCTTACACAGCTTGTGTGATAGTGCTTCTCTCAACAAATTGTGAACCTTTTTTCATTATAATCATTGGCTTGATTACAACATTTTGACTGAAAACATTTTAGATAGATTGATTCCTTTAAAGTTTATTCCTGTTTCAAGACCTAACCTTAATACTGGTTCTGCCTATTTGGTAATGGCCCACAGGACATAGTTTTGAAGTTAGCGTTTTAACTAATTTTCATTATTAAGTAACTTTTTACTTTTAAATGAGTTCAGTAGTGGAGTATACGGTATAATTATTGAGGTAGTGTAAAAATATTTTAAATTTAATTTTTAAATTTTTCAGTAAATAAGTAACCCCCCAAATTGCTGTTTTTACAATTTATTAATGTCTTTGATGGTGTAATGGCACTTTGGTTATAATTTCAATGCTTTATTTAAATACAGAGTGGAATTTTACTAAGTTGTTACAAGGTTGATTCCCTGTGCTAAATTATTAGAAAGAAGTTAAGTACTCATAGGAAGTCAGAAATTTACTGTAAATTTCAAAATAACTCATGCAGAGAACTTCATGGATATGCTGACTTTACCTAGGCTACATGCCTTAGTGTCCTAGAATGGAGGAAGAGGTAGTTGAAGAACTTTTAGGGAATGATTTGGGTTTAAAAAGTGGAGGAACTATCAGTTCTCACCAAGTAGTAAACTATCGCCAAAAAGACCGAACAGGTATTGGTGTGAAGATGGAGAAATTGGAGCTCTCATACACTTGGGATTGGAAAATGGGATAGGTGCTTCAGAGAACAGCCTGGCAGTTTTCTGAAAACAGAAATAGTTACCGTATGACCCCCACCTTAGAGAAATGAAATCATACATCCACACAAAAACTTGTACGTGAATATTCACAACAACATTATTCCTGATGGTCAGAAAATGGGTGGGGGTGGGGTCCAGGTGTCTTGTCAGTTGCGGGATGGATATATTAAATGTGGGAGAGAAATGAAGTACTGATGAGTGTTACAACATGGATGAACCTTGAAAACATGCCGAGTGCAGGAAGCCAGTTGCAGAGGATGCACACTGTAGGATTCCATTTACGTGAAATGTAGAGAATAGGCAAATGTGTAAGGACAGATGAGCGGTTGCTGGACTGGAGACAGAGGAAGGAGAGGAACTGCTCATGTGTACGAGGATTCTTTGGGCTTCTGGACTCAGTAGTTGGTTGGTTGTACTGTGTGAACCTACTAATGTCCATTCACGTGTGCAGTTTGGATCGATGGTGTGGTGTGTGAGTTACACTTCAGTAAATCTGTTTAACAAAAAGGTGGATAAAGGGAAAAAATGACAAATGGATGTAGAAGTAGCGTGGGAGGAACGGAAACAAGAGTTCCTCACCCAAATGCATCCTCTGTGTTCTTTTCATTCATTAGTAGATCTGAAATCTTCAATTCTTAACCTAATCTCAGTTAACCACAAAGTTGAGATGAGAATAATTTATAGTTTTGAAAGTGATTGTTTCCTTATACCCATTTCTTCAGTTGGTCAAGAAAGTAATTAATTACAGGGTATAGACTCACAAATAACATACTTTTAAAATAAGATAATCTCTCTCCATTGATTGTTTTTATTCTAGGTTACAATTCTTGACTCTTACTTTCTAATGGACATTCTTTAATTTTAATTCTGTAATATACACAGTTTATTGGAGGGAAGCTGCCTTCTGTCTTCCCCAAGTATCACTGTCAAAATTTCTTTATATTCCTTATTAAAACTTCATTTGAAAGCAATTGAGTTTATTTCATCCTATAGGGAAAAAGTATCTCCCTTTAAAATTTCGTTTTCTTCTAGAAAAAGCTTATAATTTTGGCATGCTTCTAGCATTTTAGTAGTGATAGGAAATTAGAACTTTAAAAGAATAAGTCTGTTGGGAAAAGATCCAGTCCAGCCAGTGTCTGATTCGGTGCAGCGTTGCACTGCCTGGCCTGAGACTTTTCCTCGGCTTCTTTGTGACTGGTACATTGAAGAAGCCTCTGTTCTCCCTAAACATTGCATTACACCGTCTCCAATTCTGTCCTGTTCTATCTATTCAAGTATTGGCTAAATACAGGACTCTTTTGTGACACAGAAAGCAAATGGAACTTATTTCTGGCTAGGTGGGTGCTTGTTTAAGTAGGACGTATGAAGGTACTGAAAAATTAGAGTTGGATGTTTTCTTGAGTTAGGCATAGGATAATGAATATTTAGCAGTTTATTTGTTAATTTTTAATCTCTCATTTTGACTTGTTTCATGGTTATGTTAGAAAATGCCATTGTAGAGATGAATGCTGCTGAAGTTTAGAAGAGTAACAGAAATCTAATGAACAGATCTCTGAAATATGTCAACATCTGGATATCTTAGAAATGCTAGTAAATCTGAGACTTGGGCCAAATCAGTTAGTTGTTTTGTACTTCTGTTTTCTTATCTATAAAATGAGGTGATGGTTAATTCCCATGGTGGAAATTATAATTACAAAGAAAGTAATTAGTTTTAAAATTTCTCAAATTACTACCTTCTTACTATCAAATTGGTTAATCTTGCATGAGGCTAAAATTTGTTTTAAATCTTAAAATTTTAACATTTGCACAACAAAGGGCATGTATCTAATTAGACTGATGAAGCAGAGAACCAGGAAAAGCATGTGTGTTAATAACTGTGTACTAAGAGTTAATGTGTTAATATCCAAATGTCAGTTCTCAGGCACCAAGGAAAGGGGAAAACTGAGTTAAATAGGTCTCGGCAGTTACAAGTACCCGGCATATAGTGGGTATTCAGTAAAATTTACGAAAGTAGAATTGATTGTGTGCCATATATATTAGGAATAACAGGGACTAGGACAGGCACATTTTGCCACATTTGCCCTTTCCATCCAGTAGAGAGAATACTTTGAGAAAGATACTAGATATGGCTTAAAAATACTGGTATAATCTCTCTGTACTTTTACAAAGTAGTATCTGATATGTACATATTTTTGTTGTTTGTAGTGCTAATCCTCCATCTGGGGTTGAAGATGAAACAGCTGAAAATGGCGTACCAAAACCGGTAACATAAAGGCTTGAAATCCATTTGCTATCTTTTTTTTTTTTTTTTTGAGACAGAGTGTTACTATGTTGCCCTGAGTAGAGAGCTGTGATGTCACAGCTCACAGCAACCTCAAACTCTTGGGCTTAAGCGATTCTCTTGCCTCAACCTTTCAAGTAGCTGGGACTACAGGCGCCTGTCATAATACCCGGGTTTTGGGGGTTGCAGTTGTCGTTGTTTAGCAGGCCTGGGCAGGGCTCAAATCTGGCACCTCTGGTGTATGTGAGGGGTGCTGTACTCTCTGAGCTACAGGTGCCAAGCCAGTTATTTTCTTTAAAAATCTTATCAGTAGCTTCACAGGACACTTTGAAAGAAAGCCAGTGTTTAATACGGCCTTCAGTACCCTGTTTTATCTGCCCCCTTCTCACGTGTATTTCCTTTGGTGCCATCAAAAACATATATAGGAATTCACGAGACGGAGAAGAAATAGTAGAAAAAGATTTCAGAGGAAGCACAGTATGTGCAGAGGCTTGATGTTTATTACTTTCAAGGAACTGAATGGTTGTTCAGGGGTGTCCAACCTGTGGCCTGTGGGCCACGTGCAGATCATTTGAGGCCTGTTGCTATCTGTTTGGGTCGGGTATCGTGAAAATTATGCATAGACCTTTTTTTTTTGCTCATCACCTTTCCTTAGTGTTTGTGTATTTACTGTGTGGCCCAAGACAACTCTTCCAATGTGTGATGGGTAAAAAAAAAAAAAGGTTGGACACCCCTGTAACTGAGCCTGATTGTCAAAGCAACTATTGAGCCTTACAACATTGGTTTAAATACTAAGCTTTTTAGCAGTGCCTTTTTATATATGGGACAGTTCCTGACCCTGTCATTCCTGTTAAATCGATATTTTGGAAAGGGACTGTCTCATTGGTCCTGTGTACTTTTTTTTTTTTTTAAATTATTATGGGTACATAATGGTTGTATATAGGGAACATGGGATATTTGGATACAGGTATATGATGTGAATAAATCAAATCAGGATAATGTGGTATCTGTCACTTCAGGCATTTAACCTCTGTACATTTCACTTCTGTGAGAAGAAAGAGACTCTTGTTCTGCACGTTTGAACTTGTATACAAAAGAGTAATTTTGCCTGTGTTATCTGCTTACTTACTATGATGTGACTAGGCACAAAATAACCTTTTAGAACCAAATAAAACATTCATAAATGGTTTTGTTTTTTACTCAGAGATAAGAGGATATTTCCTCAACCATTTCCAAGTAAGGCCTCTTCTTGGCATGAATAAATGCCAAGGATAATTGAGCTAGTCCTTACTTATTTGGTACTTTTTGACCACAACTCTGAATCTTTTTTTTTTTTTTTGAGACAGAGCCTCAAGCTGTCCCCCTGGGTAGAGTGCCGTGGCATTACAGCTCACAGCAACCTCCAACTCCTGGGCTCAAGCGAGTCTCCTATCTCAGCCTCCCAAGTCGCTGGGACCACAGGTGCCCGCCATAACGCCTGGCTATTTTTTTGGTTGCAGCCGTCATTGTTGTTGGGCAGGCTGGGCTGGATTCGAACCCACCACCTTAGGTGTATGTGGCTGGTGCCTTAGCTGCTTGAGCCACAGGCACCGAGACAACTCTGAATCTTAACAGTTATTTTTCTCTTATTCGTATTCTTTTATGCCAAGAATTCCTCAAATACTTATTTTTTATAGTTTTATCTTGCAAATATTTTAGTACATTGTCTTAGATTCTTTTTGCCAAGAGGGGCAGTTACAAACAGGAAAGAAAATGAGGTGTTGTTTACCAAGAGCAGGTGGTGCTGATGTATTGGGTCTCACCTTTGTTTATCACGTTATCAGTTGAAGTAGGTGACAGCCTCATAAACATTGTAACCTTTTTCTCTAAAGCTGTTACTTCAAATACACAGATGGTCACTTTTGTAGTAATATGTTGAAATAGATTGATGACTGTATTTTATAATTATTTGTGTTGGTATAGAAAGTGACTGAGACTGAAGATGACAGTGATAGTGACAGTGACGATGACGAGGATGATGTTCACGTCACTATAGGAGACATTAAAACGGGAGCACCGCAGTATGGGTAAGTTATTTTTTTAAGTGATGGTTATGTCTAAACTATGTAGTGAAGATAATGTGCCTATATCACAGCCTTCAGTGCTTGATTCCATTGTTTTTACATTTTTTCTTTTTTAACATAAAAGAATTCTTGCTGAAATTTGACCATGAAGATACTTCTTAAGTTAATTAGGTAAATTATATGCATTATATTTGATTACTGAATTTAAAGTGTTTTTAGAAAAGAAATGAGTGCTATACATTCTTTCACTGGAACTGGAAAACCATACATCATAATATAAAGCTCTCATTCTTCCATTTTCTTATCAAAACCTAACGTTAGGGTTTTTTTGTTTTTGTTTTTAAGACACAGTCTCACTTTGTCACAGCTCCCAGCAACCTCTGACTCTTGATTGTCTTGCCTCAGCCTCCCAAGTAGGTGGGACTACAGTCACCTGTCACAATGCCTGGCTATTTTTTTGTTGCAGTTGTCATTGTTGTTTAACTGACCTAGGCCCGATTGGAACCTGCCAGCCTGAGTGTATGTGGCTGGTGCCCCTGCTGAGCTATGAGTGCCACCCCTGAGGTTAGGTTTTTAATTGATTTTTGTGAGTGTGTGTGAGACACTGTTGCCTGGGCCAGAGTACAGTGGTGTCATCGCTCACTGCAGTCTCAAGTTCCTGAGCTTAAGCAATCCACCTGTCGCATCCTCCCGAGTAGCTGGGACTATAAACTTGTGCCACCGTACTTACAGAGTTTGTGTGTTATTTATCACCTTTAGACCTTAAACTCCTTTAGAGTAGAAACCATTGTTTATGAATTTCACATTACCTTAAATGCAGTAAGTATTTACTGACTAAGTAAATGGCATATTAAAAGCACAGTTATCTCTGATGATTTTTCTCTCTTAACATTTCATTATAAAAATTTTCATATATTCAGAAAAGTTTTAAGGAACTGACCTTTCACCATTCATGTATTCATCACTTAGATTGTCTCATCTGTAGTGTGGTGTGTTTGCTCCCTCCCCCCTCCTTTCCCTTTTTTCTTCTTCCTTCCCGTCCTTCTTTCTCTTCTTTCTCTTCTTTCTTTTCTTTTTTTTTTTTTTTTTAGAGTGCCGTGGTATTACAACTCAGCAACCTCTAACTCCTGGGCTTAAGCTATTCTCTTGCCTCAGCCTCCCAAGTAGCTGGGACTACAGGCGCCTGCCACAATGCCTGGCTTTTTTTATTGTTGTTGTTGTTGCAGCCGTCATTGTTGTTTGGTGGGCCCAGGTTGGATTTTAATCTGCCAGCTCAGGTGTATGTGGCTGGTGCCTTAGCTGCTTGAGCTACAGGCTCTGAGCCTTCTCTTTCTTTTCTTAACTTCCTTTTTTCTTTTTTTATCTTCTTCTCCCCTACCTTTCTTGAGACAGGAGTTCAGTGGTCAGATCATAGCTCACTGAAACCTCAAACTGTCGTGTTCAAGGGATTCTTCTACCTCAGCTTCACAAGTAGCTGGGACTGTAGGAATGTACAACCATGACCAGATCTTTAAAAAACAATGGGGTCTTGCTTGTTGCCCAGGCTGGTTTCTGGCCTCAAGTAACTTTCTTGCCTCAGCTGTCTAAAATTCTAGGATTACAGGCATAAGGTAATAAGCCATTATATCCAGCCTCAATAAGCATTTGTTAAAAGAATTAATCAGTCTATAAGATGATTTAGCATAGAGGTATTCAAACTTTTTCTTTTCTGCCTCCCTTTGGAAGAATAATAGTTGTCTTGATCTACATAATAAATATACAAACAGTAATGAAAGCTATTTACCAAAAAGTCCATACATACTTTCTGTGATATCCAGCACCGCAGATAAGTGAATAAAGTCCTCCATAGATCAGCATGTGGCCCATGGGTGGCAGGTTGGACACCCTGATTGAGCATTTTAACTTGGTATGAAACTTCAAAATCTAGGATGAAAGTCACTATAGTTTTGTTTGACAATAGCAGTTTAATTTGGGCGACTTTATCCTTTTTGCATTTATAGCAGGGAGCTACAATTATTTGAGTATTTAATTGCATTTATCTTATTTTAAAAATAATAACTAAACCTAAGTCCTCCCATACATTCAGCACATTTTGGCCAAAAGATGAAAATAATTACTGTTAGGCAGCCCAAAAGCAATGACTCTTTACAAGTCTAGTTGGCTGAACTTGTGAAGGAAAGGACCAAATTAAATAACATAAATACAGTGTGAGAAGTACAGGATGGCCGCAGAGTTGAGGTGCAATTTCAATTAAACTTTATGCCCCTGCCCCCTGTATATCATTAACATTATTTATTGTTCCTTCTTTGCCTTTTCCCCTGGGTCTTCTGCCTCTTTTTCTTTTTCTTTTCTTTTCTTTTTTTTCTTTTTTTGAAACAGAGCCTCAAGCCGTCCCCCTGGGTAGAGTGCCGTGGCATAGCTCACAGCAACTTCCAACTCCTGGGCTCAAGCGAGTCTCCTGCCTTAGCCTCCCAAGTTGCTGGGACCACAGGCGCCCACCACAGCGCCCGGCTATTTTTTTTTTTTCGGTTGCAGCCGTCATTGTTGTTTGGCAGGCCTGGGCTGGATTTGAACCCACCACCTTAGGTGTATGTGGCTGGCGCCTTAGCCACTTGAGCCACAGGCGCCGAGCCTTCTGCCTCTTTTTCTCAGTAACGTGAGCCTCCTGTAGCATATTTGATTTTCCTACTAAGGTACAAAAATGCGTCATATAGCAGAGTAGAGAACTGTCTTTGATCTTGTATGACAGAAGATGTAGCTAAGGGTCATGGGGTCTGAGTGACTTGGCCAAGGTTTCACAACTAATATTGGTGAAACTTGTATTTGAGTGTGGATTACTCAACTTTAGAATTTTTTAGAATCACTGTTGTACCTCATTAAAAACGGTGCAGCTCAATAATTTTTTCAAATGTACACATTCAGGTAACCATAGCCCAGATGAAGACATGGAACGTTATTAGTATCCCGGAAATTTCCCTCTTACTCTTTGTCAGTGGTTAGCCACCCACCATCAGCAAACACTGTTCAGCTTTCACCTTAGATTTATTTTAGAGTTTCATGTAAGTGGGTTCATATTATGGGTAGAGTACTCCGTGAGTATTGAATGAGGATTTATTAACAGTATCAAATGCAAGAAGGACTGAAAGGAGGCCACTGGGATTGGCAACATGCTGGGGAAGTTTCAGTCTTGTGGGATTGCTGTATGTCGAGTAAGTAGGAGGAAAGGAAATGAGGGCAGGAGCATAAACTGTTTCCCTTCTCAGACAAATTTCTTACAAAGTTTGTTTTGATGGGTTATTGAATTAGTGGCAAAGAGTTTTGCGAAATGGAAACAAGTCAGACTTTTACAAATACATTTGTTTTTGTCTTTTATTAAGTAAGAAAATAGACTTTTAAAAATAATTTAAAATGTTTTCTAAAATGTGTGAGGCAGTGTCAGTCTACCCATTTACTCTGTGAGAGTATAATTTGTTTATATATGTTGATCATATTACCATTTTAAGTTTCTTAGGATGGTTTTGATTATTTTTTTAGGAGTTATGGTACGGCACCTGTGAATCTTAACATTAAGACAGGAGGAAGAGTTTATGGAACTACAGGTAAAGTTTGTATTTGCATTTGCATCAATAGGAAAATCAGACACGTATCTTAAATAAGTCTAAAATAGATAATAATCGTTCTTTTTAAGAGCAGTTTTTGACCATGTATCACAGTGATTGGTCAACTTTTTCTATAAAAGGCCTGATTATCATATTTTAGGCTGTGCTGGCCACACAGCCTTTCTTTCTTCCTTGTTTTTTTTCCCTGTTTATTTTACAATTCTTAAAAAAGGTAAAAATCTTTTCTCACAGGCTTTAGAAAAATAATGATTTGAGATGTGGAAGTTAGCAGTTTCCTTTTGGTATGGGATCCCTTATTTCTCCAAGTCTCCAATCTGTTTATCTCATTTAGTTTATCTTACGGTCAGTTACCCTATGAGGCTTTACTTCACCTATTTTTATTTGTGGTTAATGTTATTCTATTGCTGGATTTGGATCCTTTGCCATGTTTTTGTGCCAGGAGTAATAAAAAGGTATGAATGTGTTCTGCTTGTGTGTGTTATACCTCTCAGCTTCTTGCTAATGTAGCTCTTTTTCACCATTTTGTGATTTTATAAAATAGGAACAAAAGTCAAAGGGGTAGACCTTGACGCCCCCGGCAGCATCAATGGGGTTCCGCTCTTAGAGGTAGATTTGGATTCTTTTGAAGATAAACCATGGCGTAAACCTGGTAAGGATATTGTGGATTTTATTAAAGTATTTTTGAACATCAGTTTAGAATTTTTATTTTTTCATTGTCATTTTTATTGTCTTAAGCAAGCGATAAGTAATAGTGACTTAGACTGTTAGATCTTATTGGTAGCCCAGCATTGCTTCAATATGGAGTCATATATTGTTTTTATAATGTTTTTTGTAAAGGAAATATGTCAAAAATTTTTATAGTCTTTTTGCCACTGTAAGTGGTAGTTTTGAGAAATAATAAACTGAGAAAGGGTGATGAGACTGGTAGAGTCTGTTTGTGGTCCGTTATGTTTTGATGCTGTGTAACAGTAGAGCTGGAATGTTTCACACTGAAAGTGTGTTTTGTCTTTAGGTGCCGATCTTTCTGATTATTTTAATTATGGGTTTAATGAAGATACTTGGAAAGCTTACTGTGAAAAACAAAAGAGGATACGAATGGGACTTGAAGTTATACCAGTTACCTCTACTACAAATAAAATTACGGTAATTAGTAAATATTTTAGAATACCCCTGCCTTTTCCAGTGTCCCACTTTACTCCCCAAATAAATCACTTTTTCCCTGTAAAGGTGGTTAAATGCAATTTGATAGTTTAAAATTTTCATTCTCTTTACTGTGTTTGTTCCCCCCCTTCCTTCCCTTTCAGAGTTTCATAGTAATGATTACCTTATGTTCTTAGTTTCAAGTCACAGACTAGCCACAGCTAGTTTGTCTTTATGTGGCCTATTAATTAAAAACTATGTGGTGTCTTAATGGGGAATATGTCATTTAACTTAGGCCGAAGACTGTACTATGGAAGTTACACCAGGTGCAGAGACCCAAGATGGCAGATTCAATCTTTTTAAGGTGAATTTTAGTAAATTATCCTTGGTTGCTCTCATTTTTTGTTCTGAGTCTGCTCCCATACCACTATTCAAGGGACAAGATAAAGTGGAAATAGTTACCTTTTTTCCAAACCTTCAGCTTCCTGGTGACTTACAAATCTGTTGATTGTTTTATCTCCACTTTTGCAAGCATGTGAATTTACAGTCTATTATACTAACAAATGCCAAACAAAACTATTCTTTGCTATATGTTGTGTTTTGAGTCATAGTACATGTTTGTAGGATGTACAAGTTAATAGCAGGTTATGTTCTCATGGTAGATAATGCTGTAATTTTTATTAGCAAAATTAGAGGCTATTCTTTAAAAAATGGTAAGGAAGATAGCATCCTGTTTATTATCAGTATGACCCTGAACTCATTGGTGTAATGTCTCCTGTAGTTCAAGATGTCTTAGGCAAGAATCTTAGACATTCTCTGAGAGTCTTTAAGAACGCAAAAGAATAGGATAAAGCCATTGATTTTTTTTAAAATTAATACTTAAAAGAAGTAGGTTTGTGTGCAAGACTTGAAGGTTGGTACTACTACTTAGTTATCAAGTGTGATTTCTGGCTTCCTCATGATGATAGACCCGGTTCAAAGAATAATATTGCATTTTCATACTTTTCTTGAAACCACATTGTGTACTCCTCTTTCTTTACCTTAATATTTGATTGTTGAATTGAATGACACTGGGCTGGAGATTGGGAGTGGATTTTAGATTGGGTTATAAACTCAGGGAACTTTGTGGGCTGAATATGGAACTCTGTGCCCTTTTTGGGACTGCAGTCCTGTCCACTGAAATACCGCCTTATGCAATGCATGTGCTATATCCGCAGATGTAACCGCTCTGCTGGACACAGTTCTATATAGAGAATTTAATTTTAATTTACATCCTACTACAGGTAAGTATTTGGTTTTTGTTATGTTGTAAATACTTTGAAAGTATGTGATGTCCATTTTATTTTAATTGGTCATCAGGTTCTTTTTGGTTGTATTGTGTACTTAGGCATTGACTATACCATTAAACTTGATTAGAGTGGATAGGAAAGTTGTCTTGATGATGAACTAGTTCATTAGTGGTTTTTCTTTTCTTTTAAGAGGAATGAGAACTGCCATTGTGGGCTATTAGCTTCTGTATACTTTGGTTTTCTGCAGTAGACTTTTAAAAATGGAATAAAAAAATTTCTGGGGGCTTGTCTCTCATTGAAGGTAGCCACTGTGAATGCATATTTTATATATACTGTTTATTGAAAAATTGTTTGGAAATGTCTTTTGGTTATATGCGAGGAGGTCATTGACTTTTCTATTATGATTTATTTGATTCTTAATGAATAAAGACTTGAATTTGATAGGTACAGTCTAAAGGTTTTCTTGCCCTGGTAATATGTTTAGTTACTAATAAATCTGTGAGAAATACGTATTTGGGAATGGGATGTGTCTGTATGCTAGCAAGGTGTGTGGCAAACATTTTTTGTTTATGCATGTTGTGGTTTGTTGAAATGATGGAAATAGAGCCTTGATGAGAAAACTTAAAACTTGCCTGCATACATTTGCTGTAGCCACAGAAAAGCTCTCTGCGCTAAAATGGCACGCAGATCCGGGTTTTAGAAAAGAAAGTGGCAGCAGGGCAGTCCGACCAGGACAGACTGACCCTCGGTTAGGGGGGATACTGTGAAGCAGAGACCAGATGGGGCTGTTGCAGAGCCATAGGAATGAAGTGAGCAAAGAGTGGATTTGAGTTCTTTTCATATCTACTGCAAATACAAGTTCTTAATGTTTAAGTGACAGGGACAACGCTTTAAGATAACTTTCACTTCTTATTTTGTAAACTTTCAAACATAACAAGTAGAATAGTACAGATAAGCCCCTAGGTGTTTTAGCTTCAGTGATTATCAGCATTTTGAGGTGCTTGAGGTGACAGTGTTTTTTACAGACTGCAACATGAAAGTTTTTAAGCAAAATAAAAGATTAAGTATAAAAATAAAGTCACCCAGTTGGATGCAAAAACAAATTGTTACACAACTGTTAGTTAGGGGTGAGGGACAGAAGAGGCATGACTAGTGGGATGAGTAGCATGTGAATAAGAAGACATTGAGCACAGCCTTTCTTCAACTATTTTTCTGTCTACACATGTGTGTAGATTGTTTTATCCTCTGTGGCTCTTTGAGCTCTGTCTCCAGCACTCTGAAATCCCACTGTCTCTTGGTCTGGTTGATCCGCCTTCCTCGGCACTCAGTTCATGCTCTCCTCCATCTGTGAGCACATGGCCTTCACTTCTGGGGAACTTTCTTCTATTATTTCTTTACTTTGTCTCTGCTTTTTTTATTTTTTCTGTTAGATATGGAACCTCCTTCGCTGGTTCTCTAATTTATTTCCTTTTCTCTCTTAATTTTCCTTGTCTTTTATTATCTGGGAGAGTTCTTTAGCTTTACAACCCTCCACTTGGTTTTTTATTACTATTAAGATTTTAATTTCTAAGAGAGGTTTTCTTTTTTATTTGGTCATAGCGTTCTGTTCTTGTTCCTGCTTGCATTACTGCAGGACCCGTTCTCTCCTCTCTCAGGGTATTCATGACCGGTCTCTTGTTCCTGTTAGGTTTGCTTTTCTTGCATAGTTGTTTTCTTTTTTTTTTGAGACAGAGCCTCAAGCTGTCCCCCTGGGTAGAGTGCCCTGGCGTCACAGCTCACAGCAACCTCCAACTTCTGGGCTCAAGCGAGTCTCCTGCCTCAGCCTCCCAAGTAGCTGGGACCACAGGCGCCCGCCACAACGCCCAGCTATTTTTTTTTTTTTTTGATTGCAGCCATCGTTGTTTGGCGGGTCCGGGCTGGGGATTCAAACGCGCCACCTTAGGTGTATGTGGCTGGCGCCTTAGCCGCTTGAGCCACAGGCAGTGAGCCGCATAGTTGTTTTCTTCAAGGTGATTATTTAAGTTTGTTATTTTTAGCTTCTGACTTTGACTTTTCCGAAATGCTTGTTGACTCTTGGCCATCCACACTGGAAGAGTGGGCTGCTGTGCTGTTTGGGAGCTCTGTGCTAGGACTACAGCTTGCTGACCGTAGGCTTCCCTGGAGTGCTGAGAATTTTTCACATTTCCTGATTTTAGTTTTAGGTTGTTTTGCTGTTTTTTTCTTTTTATTTGATTTTTGATTTTTTTTCGAAGAAGACATTTCAGTGTCCTGCCCAGAGGGTATGTGTTTGGCTGCTTAAAGTGTTCTCAGAGCTGGAGCTGTCAATCCCTGAACCTTTTGGGGCTCTGCTGTGATAATCAATCCGTCTTTGCTTTCTGATTGCTGATGTAGAATTCAGCTTTGTTTGGTATACTCAGTTATTTTTTCATCGCTTTTCATTGCTTTCCAGTTTTTTTTTTTTTTTCCTTATGGGTTGAAACAAAATGGTGGTAACATGCAGTAAATGTTTTCATAGGGTATTAAAAGTTTTGGATAAATGTGATTTTAAAGAGTTACATAATCTTACTGTTTGGGTATACCACAATTTGTTGAACAAAAAAATTTTTTTTTTATTTTTTTAAGATACTGTTTATCATGTTAAACTTTTAGGAAATATAAAAAAGTAATTCAAAACGTTTTTGTACAGTGCTAGCATAATCCAGATGAATGTGTTGCTCCTCAGGGCTACAGATTTAAGGTTTATTTGGATTTATATCATCTGACATGAATTTTTGTTTAGAAAATCAGTCATACTGCCTGATAGTCATTCTTAAAATGCTGGGCCATGTGACATAATAATATCATTATGTTCTGGTTAGACAGACTTGGGTCTGTGTAATCCTGAGTGAAGACAGTGGGTAATGAAAATGCAAGTTGAGTGGGAAGGTTGCAGAGTGGTGAGGATTCTCCAAATCATTTACTATGAAGAGTATATCGTGAAGAAATAAGGAGAAAAGGAAAGCTAGGGAACAAGCAGTTTGTATATGTTTAATTTTTCCTGATCCTTCTCTCTCTCTCCCCTACGTGGATGCTCTTTCCTGATCCTTCTCTCTCTCTCCCCTACATGGATGCTCTTTCATCTGTGCTTACTTCTTCCTGCCTCTCCCACTTCTCTTCCTCAGCCCTTCTTCCCCTTCCTCCTCGTTTTTTATGGAGGATTGACTCTACCAGAAGTGTATTAGAATGGCGGAGAGGGGAGAGACATCGTCATAATAGGCAGACCCTGTAGTCTTAAATTCATCCAAGTTCATGGAAAAATACAGGCATTAAAGAATCATGCCAAGGATTATATAGTTACAAGGTCTGTGTTATGGACTTTGAAGTAGTGACATTTAAGCTGAGTTCCAAGTCAGTCAGATAACAAATATTTCTTACATACTTTTCCTGGGCACTTGGGATACAGATTTATACTGGGCACAGTTCGTCTGTTTAAAGATCCTATGTTACAGTGGCAACAGGCAGATAGGCATCATACAACAAAATAAATAACTTCAGATAATGATACTAGTGAGAAGTTCTGTGGCTCAGCGCCTATAGCTCAACCGGCTAAGGCGCCAGCCATGTACACCTAAGGTGGCGGGTTCGAATCCCCAGCCCGGACCTGCCAAACAACAATGACGGCTGCAACCAAAAAATAGCCGGGCGTTGTGGCGGGCGCCTGTGGTCCCAGCTACTTGGGAGGC
>CAUYTI010033379.1:0-55470 GCA_963575145.1 Galago senegalensis
ACTGTGGCATTACAGCTCACAGCAACCTCCAACTCCTGGGCTCAAGCGAGTCTCTTGCCTCCGCCTCCCAAGTAGCTGGGACCACAGGCGCCCACCACAACGCCCGGCTAGTTTTTGGTTGCAGCCGTCATTGTTGTTTGGTGGGTCCAGGCTGGGGATTCGAACCTGCCACCTTAGGTGTATGTGGCTGGCGCCTTAGCTGGTTGAGCTATAGGCTCCGAGCCAGATTAAATTATTAAAATAGCCAGTGAAAGTAGAAGTATGGTCCATACACCAGCACCACAAGCATCACCAGGAGCTTGTCAGAAGTACAGGCCCTGCATGGATGTACTGGCCCAGGAGCTGCATTGAACAAGACCACTATGTGATTTCTAAAAGAGCTGTAATACTCCCTGATTGATATCCCAGTGACAGTTGGAGAAGCTAGAAGGTTCTCAAGGCAGAAGTGAAGGCCCAGTCTCTTTGGGTTCAGTCTGGTGTCTGCTAGGTGGGACAGGGACTTCCCTGGCTGGTTATGGGTTGGCGCTGCAAAGTTGGCTCTCCACTCCTGTAGAGTCTTTCAAGGTCAGACTAGTACAGAGGTGCACTTTAAGGGTCTCCTTTAGCTACAGTTAACCAACATTTTCCAAAACTGGCTTTCTGAGTAACAATATTGGTAGTTCGGGCTCCCTGTGTCTGCTTTTCCAGTGATGGGGGGCCTGGGAAAGGGACCCAGTCACGTGAAGTGGGGAGCACTTACTGTCTTTAGGGTCTCAATGAACTCCTCCCTGGAGATCTTCAAGTTTCCATGGTGATCCACCTTGCGGAAGATATCCAAAATCTTGATCTTACGACTTTGCAGGTAGGAGTACATGGCAAACAGGGCTGAGGGCCTGGGCAGCCGCAGCTGGGGCACCATGCGGTGGGCAAGTCGGTGGATTCTCTTCTGGAAGAGGTAAGAGAGTGAGGCAGAAAAGCATTCAAGGGAGACAAGCCAATGGGACACAGTCCTCAGAGCTCGAGAGTGATAGAAGAGAGGCTGAGCGTTCCCCACCAGCAGCAAGATGGGGGCCACGGGCACTGGATTCAGGGCAGCTACATTTGGCTACGGAATGCCTAGGAGACTTTGCTTCTCTGGGCCTTGGGTTTTGCCATCTGAAATGGGGGGCTGGGACAACATAAAAACAAAAATCTCCTTCTTATGCCTATCTCTCCTGTGAGACCTGTTGGTATGCTGGTCTCTAAGTGCTCTCAGGGGGCCCTTCCTGGAGCCTGATGGAGCTGCCTTTGTTCCATCTGGGCCTGCTGCCTGGAAGACCCTCCTTTCTTTGCCTATTCCAGTCCTCCTCCTCTTCCAACTCCAGGTTAGAGGGAATCTGTTGAAGTGACAGTACTCCCTTAGCTTGGAGTACATGTGACAGTCCATAGAGGCCTTCCTGTTCCCTGGCTTATTGCTCCTCTGTGCTCACAGGTATTTTGCACTCACCTTTATTAATGGCCATAGCAAACTGTAGAGCCATTAATCTGATGTATCTGCTTCCTCCACTAATACTTTGTGTTATGTTTTGTTTTATTTTTATTTTTATTTTATTTTATTTTTTTTTTTGAGACAGAGCCTCAAGCTGTCCCCCTGGGTAGAGTGCCGTGGCATTACAGCTCATAGCAACCTCCAACTCCTAGGCTCAAGCGAGTCTCTTGCCTCCGCCTCCCAAGTAGCTGGGACCACAGGCGCCCGCCACAACGCCCGGCTAGTTTTTGGTTGCAGCCGTCATTGTTGTTTGGCGGGCCCAGGCTGGGGATTCGAACCCGCCACCTTAGGTGTACGTGGCTGGTGCCTTAGCCGGTTGAGCTATAGGCACTGAGCCTTGTTTTTTTTTTTAATATATATTTTTGAGATAGTCTCATTCTATCTCCCTGGGTAGAGTGCTGTGGCATCATAGCTCACAGCAATCTCAAAGTCTTGGGCTCAAGTGATCCTCTTGCCTCAGCCTCCCAAGTAGCTGGGACTATGGGCACCTGCCACAATGCCTGGCTGTTTTTAAAGATGGGGTCTCACTCTGGCTCAGGCTGGTCTCAAACCTGTGAGCTCAGGCAATCCACCTGCCTCAGACTCCAAGAGTGCTAGGATTACAGGCATGAGCCACCATGCCCAGCCTGTTTTTTGTTTTTTTTAATTAAAAAAATTTTTAGGTTTGGCGCTCATAGCTCAGTGAGTAGGGCGCTGGCCACATACACCGAGGCTGGCAGGTTTGAGCCCAGCTCGGCCCTGCTAATCAACAAAAATAGCTGGGTGTTGTGGCAGGCACCTGTAGTCCCAGCCATTTGGGAGGCTGAGGCAAGAGAATCACTTAAGCCCAAGAGTTTGAGGTTGCTGTGAGCCATGACACCACAGCACTCTACCAAGGGTAACACAGTAAGACTCTGTCTCAAAAAAAAAAAAAGGAATGGAAAAAATTTTTTTTTACTTTGACAGTCTCACTCTGTTGCCCAGGCTAGACTGCTGTCACATCAGCCTAGCTGACAGCAACCTCAAACACCTACATTCAAGCAATCCTTCAGCCTCAGCTTTCGGAGTAGCTGGAACCACAGACACCTGCCACAACACCCAGCTTGTTTTTTTTTTTATTCTATTTTTAGTAGAGATGGGGTCTTGCTCTTGCTCAGGCTGGTCTCGAAATGGTTAGCTGAAGTGATCCTCCTGCCTCAGTCTCCCAGAGTGCTAGGATTACAGGTGTGAGCAACCCTGCCTAGCCACATCTTATACTATGGTTTGAATGTCTGTCTCCTCTGAAACATGGGTTGAAATTCAATCCCAGTGTAACAATATTAAGATGCAGGGCCTTTAAGAGGCACAGCCCTCATGAATGGGTTAATGGATTAATCTGTTGCATGACAGCAAGAGCCGCCCTCTCACCCTGTGATGCCTTCCACCATGTTATGATGTAGCATGAGACCCCCTCACCCGAAGCCAAGTAGTTGTAGCTGCTCAACCTTGGACTTTCCAGCCTCTAGAACAGTGGTTCTCAACCTATGGGTCACGACCCCTTTTTTCCATTTGTAACAATGCAGCAACTAGGAAGGCTGAGAACCACTGCTCTAAAACTATGAGGCTGGAAACAAAGCTCTTTTCTTTATAAATTACCCGGTCTCAGGTATTCTGTTACAGCAAGAGGAAACAGACTAAGATACCTTGAGATCAAGACCATGTCTTACGTAGCTATGTACTCCCATTTCCCATCCCTGTACTGAACAAAGCCCCAGGCCTTGGGCAGGTAGGCAGCGATTGTTTGCTGTGAAGAGGTGTTAGGTGCACCTATTAGGTGTATTAGGTATTACTTTATCCACTTACAAAAAAAGGAATGGGGCAGAGGTAAAGCGACTTGCCTAAGTGACTTGTTCTACAGGTACAACGGTAGAACTAGGCATCTAGCCCAAGTCCAGTGCTTATTCACAGACACTGTGCTGTTGGCGGGAACGGATGTGATAGACTCATGAAATTTGGTTCTGGGCTATGATAATAGCAAGGACTGATCCTGACGTTTCTGAGCCAACCAACCCAAATAACACCCCTGTGATTGCAAAAATAATAAAAATGGCAAACATTTATTGATTGCTTACTATATGCCTAGCTGTATCTTAGGCATCTTATCTGAATTAATCCATTTAGACATCACAGCAACTCCAGGAGGTAGGCACAAAGTTATCCCCATTTTACAAGTGAGGAAATTGGGGGCCAGATTGTACAGCTGGGAAGTAGCAGAGCTGTGTTTAAATCCATGTTACCTGACCTCTTATCTCACCTGTACCTGAAGTGGGAAAAGTTTCAAGTATTTCTGTTGCAAGGGAATGTTACAGAGAGACGAGGAGTTGGTACGACTCTTGTCATTTCCTATCTGTTTAGGTTTGGACAAAGTGTTGGCCTCACTGAGCTTCCATTTCCACATCTGTGAAAGGGATCTCCTCCTTTTTCTCCCAGCCTCATCATCGTGGATCCTCAGAATAGCCCCGTGAGCACCTGCTTGGCACGTAGAGCCCTCAGCAAACGTGTCAATAAACAAATGAATGAGTATTTTGAAAGCACCCCATAAGATGGATTGCCAGGGAGTATCCCTTTTAGGGTAGTTGGCTCTAAGGTATGTCCGCAAATTCTTCAACTCTCCTCCCTTCTAAGATGAAGGCTTCTCTCCTTCCCCTTGAGCACGGGCAGTACTCAGTGACTCATTTCTGACCAAGCGCACACAGTGACAGGAATAGTTTGAAACTTCAGAGACTAGGTCATGAAAGGCACTGCAGCCTCCTCTTTGCTCTCTTTTTTTGGACCATTCGCTCTGGGGGGTGGGTGCCAGCAACCGTGTTGTGAGGAGACTCAGCCAACCTCATGGAGAGGTCCGTGTGGGGAGGAACGGAGGCCTCCTGCCAACAGAGCAGTGTGTATAAGCCAGCTCAGAAGCAATCCTTCACACGGCTGTGGCCCAGGTCAGCATCTCGGCCGCAGCCTCATGGAGGACTCTGAGCCAGAGCCATCTAACTAAGCCACGCCCAGATTCCTGGCTCTCAGAGACTGTGTGCAGTAGTAGATGTTTGCTTTAGGTCATGTGGGGATATTCGTTATGCAGTAATAGATAATATTCCTCCCTTTCGGGACTTCCTTTTGCTCCTCTGTGACATAGGGGTAACCATCCCCATCTTGACTAACCTAAGGGAAGGAAGTGATAACATATCCTGAGAACCTTCCGTGTCTTCATCTGGCAAATGGGGCTGCTTACCTTGGAGCTCCTGGGAGTAGGCATGAGGGTTTCCAATCGGAGATTCTCCTTCCTGCGGATCGTGTCTAAGACCTTGGCCTCTGAAGGTGTGAGGATGGACTTGTTGGTTAGCCACCTCCTTACATCACCGAAGGACTCCAGATCCTTCCGTAGCTTTACCCTTTTGCTCACCCAGGTCTTACTATCCTCTGGCTGGATATCTCCATCTTCCAGGGCTTTGAAGCTGGAGACGAACTGTGGGGGTGCCTGGGGTTGTGGTATGGGATTGATGGGTGTCTGGTCCTCCCCGGGAGGCACAATGATGACCCGCCGCCGGCTTGGAGGCAGGTGGAAATTGCTCTGCTTGAACCGCTTGAAGCAGTGGGCAATGACCTCTTCAGGATTGAACTTAGGGGACTCGCTGATAGTCTCATTGTTGACTGAAGTCGTAGATTGGCAGAGCCCTTTGGGGAAGAGGGTTAAAAGGTGAATTTCTTTCCAGAAGAGGACTAAAAGGAGCAGGGGCCAGGCGTGGTGGGTCAGGCCTGTAATCCTACACTTTGGGAGGTTGAGGTGGGTGTATTGCCTGAGTTTACAGGTTCAAGACCAGCCTGAGCAAGTGCAAGACCCCGTCTCTAAAAAACAAAAAATAACATTCAGGCGTTGTGGCGGGCACCTGTAATCCCAGCTACTCAGGAGGCTGATATAAGAGGATCACTTGAGCCCAAGAGTTTGAGGTCGTTGTGAGCTATGACACCACAGCACTCTACCAAGGGTGACAAAGTGAGACTCTGTCACAGAAAAAAAAAAAGCCAGGAAGGACAAATACTTTAGCATCAGGCCCTGGGTCCTCGACCTAGCTTTCTCATTGACTTGCTATAATGATGAAGATAATTTCATCTAACACGACCAGGCACTCCTGACAGCAGGTGCTAAGCTAATGGCTCCATATGCTTTCTCTTATTTAATCTTCCTCACTCCCAGATCCCAAGACTCCTACTGACAATCAGAATGGACTTTTTAAAATGTTAATCTGAGCTTGTCTGATCATCTGAAGCAGTTTGAGCCCTGGCCCTGCCCCTGCCATTCTCTGACTGTGTGATCTTGGGCAAGCCATTTACTTCCCTGTATCTCCTCTGTAAAATGGGGATAAGGTTGGTACCGACTTTATTAGGTGGTGGAGATGTTTGGAATCAGTCAGTTCATTAGCGTTGCTTTGTACCTAATAAATGTGCCATTATTTTCAGCTACTTACCCTTCAGCCATTTTGAAACCCTTCCAGGACTTTTCATGTTCCCCAAATAAAGTCCTGTGTCCCTCCTCTGTCAGCCTGCCCTGTCTTATCACTTGCTTCTTTCTCTCTCTTGTATGTGAGATGCTTGAGCTTCCGTCTGTTCCTTGAGCCATCCAAGACCCATCCTGACTAAAGGTTTGATACATGCTCCCCCTCTTCCAGGAAGCCTCCCTCCCACATCCACATCCTCCTCGCTCCTCCTCGTCCCCCAGGCCTCAGACCAAATGGTCCCTCTCTTGCCTCTAGTCTCAAATACATCCTCATCTTACCTCTGCATATCCCAGCCTGCACACTCCCTTATCCCTCTTATCGCAGCTGGGGAAATCGAGGGCTCAGAATCATGGTCTTCACACTGAATAAGGCTAGTGGTCCTGTTTTGTTTGACATATTGCTCACAATTTTTCAACTTGAGTTACTTTAGGCTGGGGCATGCCCTCTCCAGCTTTACACAGACCCCACCATTCTCTATTGTCTCACATACAGCTCAGTTCATTCATGAAGTTCTTGGTTTAGGCAGACATTGTGTTTGAGACCCTTGGTGCAAGTACTTGGTTGATGCTTGTCTGTTCTGATAGACCATCAGCTCCGTGAAGACCGTGGCCTCATCTCTCTTGTTCCCTGTTAGAGCCTTGGCACCACCATGGTGCCTACACATCATGGGAACTCAGAGAATATTTCGTGAATGAACTAATGACATATAGATCTCTGACGTTGGTGCTATGCTTATGCCCATTTTACAGATAAGGACCCTGAAGCCCAGAGAGGCCCAAGGTCACACAGCTGATTAGCAGAGCTGGGACATAAACCTCAGTTTTCCTGGCCCCAGAGTTCAGCTCTTAGTGGTTACTTCATATCCCTCCAGGCTGCCACCCAATCCTGTTGAGTCTCAAGTCTCTTATTTCTAAAATGGCACAAACTCTATCCACCTTCTGAAGTTGCTATGAAGATCATATAAGATACTAGATATGAAAGTGTCCTAAAAATCAGATGGGATAGATTCTATGTAACATCATCATTGAAAATATGGTCACTATCATTTTCTTTCAAAAACTGAAACTACCTTGCTTAAACTCCACCCATGGCTCCCAGCTGTCTCTAGGATAGAGCTCAAGCTCCCGAACCTGCCCTCACCCATCCTCCTGCCCCAGGCAGCGTCTCTGATTTCTTCCGCCTCACTCTGTGTTTGTGCCTGAGCTGAGCTGCCTGTGCTTCCTGCCCTATGCCACCTCCCTACACACTCCCAAGCCAGGCTGCTTCCTCTCTCTGACATGCTCTCCTCTCTCCTGCTTCACTTGATTATCCCCAGTTCATCATTTGAGACTCAGCGCAGACATCCCTGTCCCCTGAAGCCTTCCCAACCCCTCTGTTGTGTCCCCTCTGGGTCTCCACAGCCCCCTTACGTAGCCCCTTACTTAGCACTTGCCATATTTTTATGAGACGAAGATGCTTTCTGCATCTTTCATTTCCAACAGCCTGTGAGATTCCCAGTAGTTTCCCCTGAGTCCCTGGTGACCAGCCCGGCACAGAGTGGCATTCAGTTCATTTGTTAAGCCTCTTTGCAAGGCCCATGTGTTCCTTTCATAGTCGGCAAATAATAAAAGTCTAAATCAATAGGGACAGAGGTGAGCACAGGGGATTACCGAGTGTTTAGTCATTCATCAAATGTGTATTTACTGAGAATCGCCAGGGCTGGGTGCTGCGCCAGGTACAGATTTATTTATTTACGTATGGACACTATTAAAATTTCCTTAAGATATTTCTTTGGGAAAGGGGACACCATACTTCTACTCAAAGAAGAGAAACATTTTTGCAGTAGCCTTTTATTTCTCACACTTACTATGTCATGAATTCATAGGGAATAGGTTCTAGCAGCTCAGGGGCCTTTCTTTCCATTGAATGTGACAAAGCTTGCTGTGGCTATTACATCAGGCCCTCACAGGGACGAGGTTCCAGCACCCCCTGCTCCCTTTTAACTGGGTCTCCTGTGTGCTATGCTGTATGCCTACTAGGCTGTGAATTCATAGAGGAATAGCTTCTGGGGCTCAGGCTCCTTTCCAGTGGTTCTCACAGAGTGAGCTTCTCTGGCCAGAACAGGCTGGTGCTTCATTTCAACCCAGACACCTCTTTAGCTTCCTTCTTTTTCTGATCATTTTCCTTCATGCTTTTTAGGAAGCTATCTTGACTCTTAGAGTGTTTAATATGCTCAATATGAACATTAATCTTTTTGGCAAGAATCTGGCCCTTAACTTGTTTCTTTACAACAATGCCAGCAGCATGCTGGGTAACACGGTAGACTCTTTCAGTTCTGCCATGGTAACACTTGGGCGGCATGTCTTTCTGAACCGTACCCATATCTTTGCTGTCTACACGATCACCTTTCTTAGGATTCCCATGTACCTGGCTAAAGGAACAACTCCATGTTTTCTAAAAGGCCTAGAGAACACATATTAGGGGCCTCTCCTCTTTCCCTTAGTGTTTGACATTTTGGTGAATTGCTGGAAAATAGCATCTCTGGCCCAAAGGAAGCCAGGTGCAGAGTTAAACGGGGCTGGGCACCTGACCATAGTGCACCAGATGGAACAAGGCAGGACAAACAGAGGGGTAACAAGGTGCTCTCAGTTGCAGGAGAAACCTGATGGATCTTGGGGGTCATCAAGGAAGAGATGCCACTGATGTAGTGTAAGAGCCAAACTAACTCCATTTTGCCAGAGACTCCATTTTAAAGCCTGGTTGTTTTTCTAAGTTACGTTCCAGGAGTGCTGAATAGTGTAAGCAATGCCTCACAACCTTGCACGACATCTGAGTGCTGAGTAATGTAAGCGATGCCTCACGACCTTGTACAACATCTGGGTGCTGAATAGTGTAAGCAATGCCTCACGACCTTGTACACCATCTGCCCATGTATGGTGATGGCAGCCCCCAGAGCAATCAGCCTAGAACAAATACTGCCCAGAGTGATAAGGACCCACCTCAAACCAATCGGTATTGAACAAGTACCTCTGCACAGTCAGAGACTTTATCAATGTACTGCAACCCCTACCCCTCCCTTCTTCCTTTCTGTACCCCTTAAATTCCCCCTCCATTTTAGAGTTGGGGCTTCTCTGCTCTCCTGCTGCATCAGGATCAGAGAGAACCCAGGCTCGAGCTTGAAATAAACTACCTCTTACTGTTTTCATTGGACTCGGTCTTGGAGTGATTTGTGGGGATCCCCATGATTCGGGCATAACAGTAGACCTTCAAGAATGGTTGGATTTCAGGGGTTGGAGGGGCCAGCATGGGGAATGGGGGTGAGATTTGGGGGTGGGAATTGGAAACATATTTTATGGAGAGGAGGAAGGTAGTGGGAAATAAGGTTGGAGTCATCTTGAATGCCAGGCTAAGGGATGTCGACTTGACCCTGCAGACCATGGGAGCACTTTCAAAAGGCCCCTCACTGGTCTTGCTACTCCCACTGTGTACTCCCTCGGCTCCCAATCCACCTTCTGCCTCAGCCAGAAGAATCTTTTAAAAATGTAAAATCAGATCTTGTCACTCCCCCATTTGAAATCCTTCAATAGCTTCTCTTTTTTTTTTGAGACAGAGCCTCAAACTATCCCCCTGGGTAGAGTGCCGTGGCTTCACAGCTCACAGCAACCTCCAACTCCTGAGCTCAAGCGAGTCTCCTGCCTCAGCCTCCCAAGTAGCTGGGACCACAAGCACCCGCCACAACGCCCGGCTATTTTTTGGTTGCAGCCATCATTGTTGTTTGGCGGGCCTGGGCTAGATTCGAACCCGCCACCTTAGGTGTATGTGGCTGGCGCCTTAGCCTCTTGAGCCACAGGCGCCGAGCCTCAATAGCTTCTTAAAATGCTCTTAGAATAACTAACGCCCTCCTAAGACCTGGAGACCCTATTCCTGGCTCGTCCCTTATCTCTCCCTGCTACCTGCTCAATCACTTGGCTCCAGCTGCACTGGCCTTTCTGTTTGTCCCAGGCTCCTATTTGCTGTGCCCTCTGAAGAGCATAGCGTTTCCCAAGGCTTTCCCCCAGCCGAGTCCTTCTGATCACATAGTTCTCAACCTGAATCACTCCCTGACCACTCCTCTTCAAGGGTGCCCACCACACCCTCCTCAGGGAGTGTCATCCTAGTGCTCTTCTGGAGCCTGTGTTCATTGATAGAAAGTGAGAAGGGCTCTTATAGTAAGAGGCTGTCTGTCACCGTGTAACTATAGGTAGAGAGTGTGTGGACACGTTCCTATGAACTGGTGAGGAAAGCTCTCAAAAGCTAACTAGTTCAATCCCTGCTCAGGTCAGGGACTCTGTCTTCAGTGCCACACAGCAGACTTTGCCCATGTTTATAAGCCTCTAGTGACGCAGAGCTCTCTGTTTAACATTGTGGACACCTAACTCTGACTGCTAGAAAATACTTCTTTATATTGACCCACAGTTTGCTTTCTTGCAATTTCTACAGTTTGATGCTAGTCCTCTCTACCGATGCCCCAGAAAACACACTTCTTCCCGCATTTCCAGGACAGTCTGCCAGTGTCTGGAGATAATTCCAGTCTTACTTAAAGTTCTCCCTGCCCTCGGCTTCTGATTCAGATCTTTCCCTAAGTCTCACCTCTGGCTACTACTCTTGGGCCTTTCTTTTTCTGCACACTCCTTAAATTGGTACCTTCCAGGCTCACACCCAGCTCTCTTCTTTCTTCAAAGAATACCCTCCACTCACATGTTTTCATGACCCTCTGTATCAGGAGGACATTGACTCCCACTAATGCTTATGACTTAGAATCAGCTCCAATTTTATCAAGTTGCTCCTAAAATATCTACACTTGGATGGTTTACAAGGATCTTAAACTTAACCAATTAAGCCTGAGTTTGCCTCCATGCCCTTGCCGCCTCCTACCTGTGTCCTCTGAAAACATTCTCTATCTCTGTGAAAGGCGTCTCCATCTACCAGGTCCTCTCACTACCTACTTGAGCATCATCTTTGATTGTGCCTTCCATGTTCTTTGACCAGTCAGTCCCCTCTAGCTTGGGTCCTCTCCCTCACCTCTCAGCATCATTGGCCTGAGCATTTGACCGGAGGCCTGACCCCTGTGCCTGGGAAAAGTGGCCAGAGGGGCAGCTTATCCTCTTTCTCCACTGGATGTTAATGCGTTCAGCACTCACTGGAGAAGAGGCATGGAGAAGACCTTCCACCTTCAAGCTTGCCATCCCCAGGTCACCTCACACCCTCATTCTGACTCTGCAGTCAGTCTCTGAGCTTGCAGACAGGTCCCCACTTAATCCTGTCACTGCCAGTGGTTTCTCTATCTCCTGGCTTACAAGATCTCTACCATCTTGTCTCCTCTGACTTTTCTCACCTCATTTCCAAAGACACTTACTACCAGAAGTTTCCTGAAGAGATTGGGCCTCTGTGATGCTGTTTCTTTGCTGGAAATGTTTTCCCCTCTCCCTATGGCAAGAAGAACTCTTTAACCTTTAAGCCCTAGCATAAAGATCTTTTCTACGATTCTTTCCAGAAAAGATTGTTCTTCTCTGTCCCATACCCTCAGTGTACCTCTTGTTCCTGGATGTTACCCCTGGACCCCGCATTCACTCCTTATTCTGTAATTATCGGTTTATCTTTGTCTTTCACTTTTTTTTTTTTTGAGACAGAGCCTCATGCTGTCCCCCTGGGTAGAGTGCTGTGACATCACAGCTCACAGCAACCTCCAACTCCTGGGCTCAAACGAGTCTCCTGCCTCAGCCTCTCAAGCAGCTAGGACCACAGGCGCCCACCACAACGCCCAGGTAGTTTTTTAGTGGCAGCCATCATTGTTTGGTGGCCGGGCTGGATTCCAACCCACCATCTTAGGTGTATGTGGCTGGTGCCTTAGCCACTTGAGCCACAGGCGCAGAGCCCTGCCTTTCACTTCGGAAATGGCAGTGCTTGGTCCCTGGCACTTTCTTGGCAAAACTTTGAAGACCAAAGTCTTCCCCATGCCTCTTCTCATTAATGCAGAATGCATTAATGTCCCCCAGAGAAACAGAGGGAGCTGGAGGGGCCCGGGCACGTGGTCAGGCCTCTGTTTCCAAACCAACACAATTCGGCTAGCTCCTTCACCTAGGCCTGGCCTGGAAATCTCAGAAATGTACACGACCTGTCCCTGACTCTCTGGCAACCTCTCATCCGGAGGGCAGACGGCACAGTGAGAGCTCTGGCCTGGTCCTTGCCCTCACGATGCCTTCGAACTTCCAGGGCACTAAGGGCTTACTGCAGACAGCGCTGCTTCCCCGGGACTTACCGAGCAGCGACCAGAACGGCCACTGTATGGGTTCAAAGGAATCGTCCATGATCGTGGTGCTGGGAGAGGTTACTAAGGGGTGTGTGTGAATGTGTCTGTGTCTCTGGGCGTGCCAGGATACCACAAAACAGTATGTCTTGCTAAATGCGCTAAGCGCTAGCTAAGCATCCTGTTGCCATGACTACAGACGACCTGCGCTGATTGGCTGGACGCCCTCACGTGCTGGGAGGCTAGCAGGACGTGAACCGCCCCTGCGCCTGGTGCCTGCAGATCCCGGCGCCTTTCGCCCCGGAGTGGAAGGGCGAATCTGAGCCCTGCCCAGTTATGGGCTTGGTAAAAGACAGGACTTCTTCGTTTGACTGGTGTCCCCTGAATCTGGTGTAATAAATCCCCAGTTCTCCATGAATCTTAGGACGTTTGCCAGGTCTCACTTTTTTTGTTTTTTGAGACAGAGTCTTACTTTTTCGCCCTCACCGCAACCTCCAGCTCTTGGGCTTAGGTGATTCTCTTGCCTCAGCCTCCCGAGTAGCTGGGGCTCTAGGCGCTTGCCACAACGCCTGGCTTTTTTTTTTTTTTCCATTGTTTTAGGTGGCTCGGTCTGGGTTCCAACCGGTCAGCCTTGGTGTGTGTGGCCGGTGTCCACCTACTGAGCTACGAGTGCCGCCTAGCCTCAATTTTTATTTATTTATTTATGTATATTTATTTATTTTGAGACAGAGTCTCACTATGTCGCCTTGAGTAGAGAGCTGTGGCATCACAGCTCACAGCAACCTCAAACCCCTGGGCACAAGCGACCGTCTTGTCTCAGCCTCTCAAGCAGCCGGGACCATAGGCGCCCGCCACAACGCCCAGCCACCTTTTTATTGCAGTTGACATTGTTGTTTAGCTGGCCGGGGCCGGGCCATATCCGTGTAAGTGGCTGGCAACCATCCACTGAGCCATTGGTGCCACCAAGCCTCAATTTTTATTTATTTATTTATGTATGCATATTTATTTATTTAGAGACAGAGTCTCACTATGTCGCCCTGGGTAGAGTGCTGTGACGTCACAGCTCACAGCAACCTCAAACCCCTGTGCTCAAGCGACCGTCTTGTCTCAGCCTCCCAAGCAGCTGGGACCACAGGCGCCCGCACAATGCCCGGCCACCTTTTTGTTGCAGTTGTCATTGTTGTTTAGCTGGCCGGGGCCAGGCCACATCGGTGTATATGGCCGGCGCCCCACCCACTGAGCATGGGCGCCACCAAGCCTCAATTTTTTTTCACGCAAAGAATAGACCCTGCCTCCTCCACAGGATTCTAAGAACCCAGTGGGTCTGGACCAGACAGAGGCAGGGTATTTAATATGCTTTGTTCTCTTAGATAGGAGACCATGGTTTAGAATTACAGAACCTGAGTGCTAATAATAAATCCTTGAAGTAGGCACCAAGGGATGAAATGTGGTGTCTCTACAAGGGCCGTTAGAAGGCATGAAGTACTGACACGTGCTACATCGCGATGCACCTCCAGACAGCATGCCGATTAGGGATGCCGCAAGATTCCAGTCCTATGAACTCTCCAGAACAGACAAATCTACAGACAGACAGAGGAGACCAGCGGTTGCCAGGGGAAGGAGAAAGGGAAGAACTGGAGATGCTGCTAACAGGCACAGAGCTTCTTTAGGGGGTGATAGAAAATGTTCTGTTACCAGGTAGTAATAAAGATTGCACAACACTGTAAATGTACTAAAAACCACTGAACTGTACACTTTAAAATGGTTAAATGGTGAGTTTTATCTCACTTTAAAAAGTAAAACAAAAACAAAAACACTTAAATGTTTACTCTGTGCTAGGCACTGTCATGTGATCCTCTTAACCTGAGGCACTCAGACCATCCAGCGGGCCACGTTAACACAGCCACAGCACTCTTGCAAACCAAGCGCCATTTAAACACTTAAATGTCTGAACTTCATAATCACAATAACTACTATCCTGTTTTATTTTTTATTTATTTATTTTTAGAGACAGAGTCTCACTTTGTTGCCCTCAGTAGAGTACCGTGGCAGCTCACAGCAACCTCCATCTCTTGGGCTTAGGCGATTCTCTTGCCTCAGCCTCCCAAGTAGCTGGGACTATAGGCACCTGCCACAACGCCTGGTTATTTTTTGTTGCAGTTTGGCTGGGGCCAGGTTTGAACCCACCACCTCCAGTATATGGGGTGGTGCCCAATTCCTTTGAGCCACAGATGCCACCCTCCTACTATCCTGTTTTAAAAGGATGAGGCCAGGTGCTATGGCTCATGCCTATAATCTTACCACTTTGGGCGGCCAACATAGTATGATGGCCAGGAGACCCAGCTACTAGGGAGGCTGAGGCAAGAGGATTGCTTGAGCTTGGAAGTTTGAGGTTACAATGAGCCATGACTGTGCCACTGCCCTCTAGCTAGGGCAACAGAGTGAGACCCTGACTCAAAAACAAAAACAAACAAACAAAAAAATAATACTTGTTTCAGCAGCACAAATACTAAAATTGGACCAATAGAAGATTAGCATGGCCCTTACATAAGGATGATATACAAATTTGTGAAGTGTTCCATATTTTAAAAAACAAAACAAAACAAAAAAGATCAGGAAACAGGTGGTGGTCAGCAACCTCACCGGCAAGAGGAAGAGCCAGACCTGGAATGACCCTGTGGCCTGAGCTCCCCTGCAGTGAGCTAACTTCCTGTGTCCCCACAGGCCCACACTTTGGATGGACTGAGATTATAGTGTGTGCCTCCCTGTGAGGGTCTCTCCAGAGCCTTTTTATCTTTGTGTCCCGCCCCAGCTCAGGGCTTTGCTCTTTGTGAATGCTACTTAGATGTTTGTTAAATGAAACTGTGATGGGAAGCAGATATTTGCCTTAGGGAGGGGAAGGTGTGGCCAGTTCTACTGTTCTCTGGTCAAAATCTAACCCTTTCTAAAAACTGATACTAGCCTTTCACCATTAACAAAAATTGATTCTGGCTGGATAAAACATTTAAACTTAAGACATGAAACATAAAAATATTAGAAGAGAGTGCAGGGAAAACACTTGAAGAAATTGGCCTGAGACAATATTTTATGAGGATACCTCAGGCACTTGAAGCAACACCAAAAATACATTACTGGGATCTGATCAAACTAAAAGGCTTTTGCACAGCCGAGAGCACAGTAAGTAAAGCAAACAGACAACCTTCAAAACGGGAGATTTTTGTAGGTTATGCTTCCAACAAAGGTCTGATAACTAAAATCCACAGAGAACTCAAACTAATCAATAAAAAAAAACAAACAACCCCATTTCTATGTGGGCAAGAGACTCGAACAGAAACTTCTCTGATGAAAACAGGCACACGGCC
The DNA here is from genome assembly GCA_963575145.1 of Galago senegalensis. Taxonomy (NCBI): domain Eukaryota; kingdom Metazoa; phylum Chordata; class Mammalia; order Primates; family Galagidae; genus Galago; species Galago senegalensis. Next base: position 15,637 of record CAUYTI010033379.1, read on the forward strand.
TACAGACACATGAAAAATGCTCATCATTCTTAATCATCAGAGAAATGCAAATCAAACCCGCTTTGAGAAATCATCTAACTCCAGTAAGATTAGCCCACATCGCAAATTCCCAAAACCAGAGATGCTGACGTGGATGTGGAGAAAAGGGAACACTTCTTTTTTTTTTTTTTAGACAGAGCCTCAAGCTGTCCCCTTGGGTAGAGTGCTGTGGCATTACAGCTCACAGCAACCTCCAACTCCTGGGCTCAAGTGAGTCTCCTGCCTCCGCCTCCCAAGTAGCTGGGACCACAGGCACCTGCAACGACATCCGGCTATTTTTTGGTTGCAGCCGTCATTGTTGTTTGGCGGGCCCGGGCTGGGGATTCGAACCCGCCACCTTAGTTGTACGTGGCTGGTGCCTTAGCCGGTTGAGCTATAGGCGCCGAGCCTATTTGTGCTTATTTTATAAATAAAAACAGATGAAGATCAGAAAGCTAAGGAAAGATAATAGTATATTATTGTAGGTTGAATAGTGGCCTATAAATTTATCAGATCCTAATCCTAGGAGCTTGTAAATTTTACCTTATCTAGAAAAAGCTTTTTTAAAAATGTAATAAAATTAAGAATCTCAAGATGGAGAGCTCATCTTGAATTACCCAGATGAGTCCTAAAAGCAAGTACAAGTATCCTTATAAAAGAGAGATGGAGAGAGACTATCCCACATACAGAAAAGAGGAAGGTGATGTGAAGGTGGAGGCAGGGATAGGGGTGGTGTGGCCACAAGCCAAGAAATGCCAGAAAACTCCAGAAATTGGAAGAGGCAAGAAAATGTTCCCCCTTAGCATCTCTCCCTTACCCTGTTTGGCCCAGTGAAGCTGATTTAGGACTTCTGGCTTCTAAAACTGTGAGCAAATACATTTCTATTGTTTTAAACCACCAAGTTTGTCATAATTTTTTATAGCAACCACAGCAAACTAATACATACACCCAGAGGGTAAAAAACACCATTCAACCTAAGTGGTAGGTTGGACACAGTCACTCACTCCTGTAATCCCATGTTTGGGAGGCCTGTACAGGAGGATAGCTTGAGGCCAAGAGTTCTAATGACTAGCTTGATAAACGAATATTAGTTGGGTGTAATGATGTATGCTTATAGTCCTACCTATTTGCATAGATGAGGCAGGAGGATCACTTGAGCCCAAAAGGAGAAAATCACAGTGAGTTTGTGCCTTTGCAGTCCAGCCTGAACAAAATAAGATCCTGTCTCCAAAAATAAACAAAACAAACAAACAAACAAAAATAGAAAAAAAGAAGTACATACAGGCAGCCCCTGAGTTACAAACATCCCACTTACATGCAACTTGCACTTCATAATGGAAGGTATTACAGTAAGTCCCCAAGATATAAACAAAATATCCAACTGACATACGACTTATACTTACGAAGTAGGCTATTACAGGCAATGGGTAAATGCACCTGTTCCAAATTACATACAGATTCATCTTAAGAACTTACAGACCCTATCTCATTTGTAACCTGGGCACAGCCTATACTATAATTGTCATTTTATAGAAAGAGAAATTGAGTCATAAAAGATTGAGTAACTTTCTCAAGGACACACAACTATACCAGTTTGTCTAATACTGTCCCAGGTTCATCTTTGGAAGTCCTGTGTTTCAGGAAACCTCTCCATCCTAAACAAGTCTTATATGAAAATTTGAATCCAGGCAGTCTGATGCATAGATGGTGCTCTTAAACCATTCCAATACATTCCTTCTGCCTGGATCACTGATATCTGGGTAGCGAGGCATGATGAGATTGGAATCACCCATGACTGGTCCAAAGCCTAGGCTTAATTATCATGTAGCCCACTACACCACTGATCCAAAGGCCCAGGTACTCGACAGAAACCTCATTCTGCATCCTCATCCTTTGCCTCCTAAGAAATAAGGGAGCAGAACACTCCTCCATTGTCAGAACCACCTCTCAATGCAAGAGTCTTCATTTGCCCAAAGAGCTCCAAGATACAGGGCAAACGTCATGTTTCCCATTGGGCTCCTGTCATGAAAGAAGACTTAGAACTCCCTGAAGTCTAGAACAAAGAAGCAGAAGTGATAGGTTAGCTAAGTCCCCTGGACTGTGACTCTGTGACTCAACCTCAGCACTTTATATCAGATCAGGTCAGCCTGCAAGATCCGAGGGCTCTTTAACACTATGGATTTCTTCTATAAAAAGATACACTCATTCTAGTGATATCCATTTTCTGATGTCCATTGCTCTTGTTAAAAGTCCTGTGCCACAGCTAAAGCCACCTTTAAATACATTACCAGTCATATAAGAAGAATAATTTCAGGCATTCTCTTACATTTCCTTAACCTTCCTGAACTAAAAGCACTTTAATTTTTGGAGGTGTATCAGAAAGAAAGAAGATTGCTACAAGCTGAATTTCCACTTTTCTAATTCAATCTCTCCAGGACTCCGTTCTGTGCCTCCCTCATCCCACACAAGCCCCTTATCCTTCATAGTTCTACCCAAGCAGTATCTTCTCCAGGAACCCTTCCCTAATCTTCTTTGAATATAAATAGTGATAAAAATGTTTATATTATAGCATTTTCCTATGTTCCAAACACGGTGCTTAACAGATAAGTAGTTTTATAGATAAAATTATATGTTATATACAATTTTATTCAATCTGCACAACAATCCTATGAAGTAGATAGTATTTTAATTATCTTAAATCACAGACTAGAAAATTAAGTTACAGAAAAATTAGCTAGTTTGCCCAAGGTCATATAGCTACCCAGAGGCAGGGTTCAAAGCCAGGTTTATCTAAAAGTTTGTGTCTCAAAGCTGTAACCCTCTCATGGTAATTCCACAGACATTCGCTTCCAGAAACCCTCATTGAGTACACTGCTGCAGTGTGGCTTAGCATATGTTCCTGTTTATTGTTAGGGAATGTTTCCTGGGCATGCCTTATTTACCCGAGCTATATCTGCAAACTCCAGGATTACAGAAGCTCTGCTTTGCGCCTCCTTGAATCTTCAACACTTAGCATAGTGCCTTCCTTAATATGAACACTGGTCTTCATCCAAATCTAACATTATGATTGCATTTGTCTTAGAAGAAATGCAAGTATAGGTTTATTTCATGCCACAATAAATATTTGATTTGTATGTGTATAATGCTTTATTCAGTTACACCATCATTATTGAAATATTTCAAAGCTAATAAGATTATATTCATTCATTACGTGTACATTCATCACTATTTATCAAGCAAATATTTATCCACATGTGTACCTAAAAGATACTCTTCTGGGCATTGATTAAACGCAACGGTGAATCAGATGCAGTTTTTTTTTTTTTGCCTTAAAGGATTCTCAATGTTGTAAGGAGAGTATCCAGATAAATGACTACAAAGCAAAATAAGTGAAGATGAGTTATGTAAGAAGAGAAGATATTCCTTCCAGTTGGGCCTTGAAGATGGGTAGAATTTGAATAAGAAAAAACAGGCAACAATATTCCAGGCAAGGATACTAATATGAGCAAAATCAGAGGCAGCAAAGGGAACAGCGGTGCCCCTTCTGGTGAAGTGGGAGCAGAAAGGAAAGGAAGCTCAGAGGTAGTCATGTCATGGTGGCCTCAAGAGCAGGCGAAGACATTTGAAGTTTGGCTTTAAGTGTTTGGGAAGAGGTGTGATAGAAGAAAATTGCTTCCAGAGAATTAATCCTGCAGCCATGTGAAAAACCGAAGGAAACAGCTGCAAAAGGGGAGAGAATGGGGTAATGGGGGAGGTAATTGCTTTCAATGACCGTGGAGGTGATCAACATTTTGTTTGGGCCTATGAGTCCCCAAGGATAAATTGTAGATATTTACTATCTAAATTTCAAGAATAAATATTACTGACCATAAACCACTGTATATATAGTCTTTTGAAGAAATGTTTGTAGTAGATGCTTCTCTTAAATGGTCAATTCTAGAAGCAACCAGTCAGCTCTGCAGTTGTTGAATCTCAGTTAGTACTATCACCTCCCTTGCTTCTATCCCCACAATTCTTTGTTTATACATTTATTAGAGAATTTGTTACAGCCTGTCTTTTATTTAGAATTATTTGCGCACGTGGTAATTACTAGATTTTTTTCGACTCCTATGGGACAGAAAACACAATACGTAGACATTACCTAGAAAATAATTAGTATTTGATAAATCTTCATTAAATTAAATCAGAAATTATTTTTAATTTGTATTGATGCATTCAGTTTTTTATCATCCATTGATTTGTTAGAAACATTGCTTATCTGCTATGTACAGATATTTAAACTAGGCAACAACTAGGATACAGAAGTTAAAAACACATTTCCCATTCCAAGGACACTGACAGAGAAAAGCAAGGAAACCATTAATTTTAACAGCATTATAAATGTTTTGATAGAAATGATCCAGTTAAGAAGCCTCCTAACCTAGCTGGGACCATTTTAAAGTTTCTCAGAACCCAGGCTAGGTGTGGTGGTTAATGCCTATAACCCCAGCACTTTAGGTGGCAAAGGGGGGACAGTTACGTGAGGCCAGGAGTTTGAGACCAACCTTAGCAAGAGTGAGCCCCTGTGTCTACAGAACAAAGAAAAGTGAGCCTGACATAGTGGTATATGCCCATAGTTCCAACTACCTGGGAGGTTGATGCAGAAGAATTGCTTGAGCCTGGGAGTTTGAGGTTGTAGTGAGCTATGATGATGCTACTGCACTTTTGCCTGGGAGACAGAGCAAGACCCTCTCTCAACCAAAACAAAACAAAAATATAAAAGCTTCTCAGATCCTTAAACTTATTGGATAAGAAGGAACAACACAGAAAGACAAGTCCTGTAAGTGAACTATGTTTCCAAATACTCTGCAATTTCAAATTGAAGATAATTCTTTACACAATTCATACCCGATTCACCTAAGCTCCTTATCTTTAAAAGAGAAGACTGTTGAAGAAACGTCCCCCTCCCCCTCCTCCTCCTCCTCCTTCATTTTTATATTCCTTGGGCTTTAGAGGTAGAGGGACCCTGGATTTTATTTTTAATTCTGACTACTAAACCCTGAGAATCTGAATTTCTCTCCTGCACAATAAAAACACAATAGAGGGTGGTTCCTGTGGCTTAGTGAGTAGGGCACTGGCCCCATATACTGAGGGTGGTAGGTTCAAACCCAGCCCCGGCCAAACTGCAACAAAAAAATAGGTGGGCGTTGTGGGCACCTGTAGTCCCAGCTACTTGGGAGGCTGAGGCAAAAGAATCACCTAAGCCCAAGAGCTGGCGGTTGCTGTGAGCTGTGATGCCACAGCACTCTACTGAGGGTGACAAAGTGAGAGTCTGTCTCTTAAACACACACACACACACTAGAAGTGCCTTCCTTTCAGGCTGGTAGGCAGGATTAAATTAGATGGCTTCAATATGACATGCTGATCCTTCACCTCACCTGGGATGATCCCTCCTCTCACTTCCTGTAGTTCACCTCAATTTCTCAAAAGAATATATCCAAGATACTATTTCTATAGCAGTAGGGTTGGTAGTGTCATGTGGAAAAGGAAGAAGGAGAGGCAGCGTTATCCTTTGGACATGGTATGTTTAGCATGGTATTCATGCTAAACATTGAAACACCCTTTTAATTATGTCGTCATATATTCAGGAACTCTCAGGGCATAACTTCCCAATTGTTACATTTTACATGAATTTCTATTCTTAACCACAATGGCTTACATAATGCAACTTCCCTCCTTCCAACCCAAAGTATTACCCTTACTTTCTTCTTTAATTTTTTTTTTTTAATCAGAGACAGTACATTAAGTTACAGAGTTTGCTTTTTTTTTTTTTTCAAGCCAGAGTCTCACTATGTTGCCCTCAGTAGAGTGCTGTGGTGTCACAGCTCCCAGCAACCTCAAACACTTGGGCTTCAGTGATTCTCTTGCCTCAGCCTCCTCAGCAGGTGGGACTACAGGCGCCCACCACAACACCCAGCTATTTTTTGTTCCAACCCCCTGGCATGGTATCCACTGTGCTATGGGCTCTGAGCCAGTTTGCTTTTGTAAGGTTGTAGTCTTAATTGTAGTTGTGTCCTTCACTCAGGAAATGTGCCAAAATCCTGTTGGATGGGGACTTATTCAACCCCTTCCCCCTTCCCTCTACCTGAATTTACTTAAGTTTTTCTCTCCTGTGAACATGTATTTCTTAATCTACTAGTTTCAATTTAGTACTGAGTACATGTAATGTTTGTTTTTACATTTTTGTGATACTTCCCTTAGAAGAATGTTCTCTAAATCTGTCCAGGTTGTTACAAAAGGTACAAAATCTCCATCTTTTTATGGCGAATAGTATCCCATGGTATACAAATGCCACAATTTATTAACTCCTTCATGTGATGAAGGGCACTTAGGTTTTTCCACATCTTTGTGATTGTAAATTGGGCTGCTATAAACATTTGAGAGTAAATGTCCTTATGGTAAAATGATATTTTTCTTTTGGAAATATACCTAGTAATAGTATTACAGGATCAAAAGGAAAGTCTACTTTTATGTCTTTGAAGATGCTCCACAGTTCTTTCTAAAAGGCTGTACCAACCCCGCAGGAATGTTCTCTTTTCTCCACACCATGCCAGCATCTCTTGCTTTGGGACTCGGTGATGCGGGCCATTCTCAGTGGGGCTAGGTAATATCTCAAAGTGGTTAGTGATTAGGGATGATGAGTCTTTTTTCACGTGTTTATTGGTCATTCGTCTGTCTTCATAAGAAAAGTTTTCATTCACGTCTCTTGCCCAGGTTTTAATGGAGTTGTTTGCTCTTTTCTGGTTGATTTGCTTGAGTTCTTTGTAGACTCCAGTTAGTAGCCCTTTGCTGGATTTGTAGCAAGCAAATATCTTCTCCTATTCTGACGGCTGTCTCTTTGTTTTTTTGATTGTATTTTTAGCTGTGCAGAAACCCTTTAACTTGATCAAGTCCCATTTATTTATTTTTGTTGTTGCTGAAATTACCAGGCGGGTCTTCTTCATAAATTCTTTCCCTCAGCCAATAAAATTAAGAGTCCTCCCCACACTTCCTTCTAGAGTTTTTACAGTTTCATACCTTAGGTTTAAATATTTTATCCATTATGGTTTAATTTTAGTAATTGGTGAAAGGTACAAGTTGGGTTTCAGTCTTTTACACGTGGCTATTTAGTTCTCCCAGCACCGTTTATTGAATAGAGATTCTTTCCCCCAGTGTATGCTTTGGTTTGCCATCCATTCTAGTGTAGAAACTTTGCTTACACAGACTACAACAAACATATACATATCCTTTCTTGAAACCCCTACAATAGTTAGTATCATAGAATTTAGTACTATTATTGCTCCTGTTTCTTTCTTTCTTTTTTTTTTTTTCCAAGTTTTTGGCTAAGGCTAGGTTTAAACCTGCCACCTCCAGCATATGGGGCTGGCGCCCTACTCCTTTGAGCCATAGGTGCTGCCCATCCCTAACTGTTTCATATGTGCCTTTTCTTCCTCTCAACCTATATACTTCTCAACCTATATAACTTACTTATGTTCCTTAAGAACCAATGGGGGTTGGAGATCCTGGTTCCCTAAACCTGGTTGACCTGGTTCCATTACTCTGTTCAACCAAGACATAGAAGTAATTGAAAGCAAAACTGAGTGACAACTGAAGATAAAACTGAAGTATCACAGGCAGTGTGGACAGAATGCAAAAGTAACTTACACAAGTTTCAGAGTAACAAAGAAAGGTTTTATTTAGGAAGAATAAAGACAAAATTTAGTGCATGTCCAAAAAGAGTTGCATGTGGGTCCCTCTCAAGAAGGAGAGAAGAGAGAGACTGAGACCCGCTGGAGTATAAGTATTCTCTTCTCTTGAAATTGGCTGGAAGTCTTTCACTGGCCTCTGTGCACCTCCAGGAGTATTGCCTTGTTCTACTGGTCATTGATGGTCTCTTTCTATTGGTCACTGGTTATCTGGGTTACCTCATTCCCACATTCTTTTGGGCCCCATAGACTTCCTGATTCAGCAGGTGGGGTTTTCCTTGCTCTCCCCTTGAATTCCCTTTCTTTGTGTCCCCTCTAACTAATAATTAATTCTGGACATTCATCTAATTTTATTCATCTGCAAAGATTGACACTGTTGAAAGGTGCTTGGAAAAAAATGGCTTTCTTCTTTTTGTGGTTGTCTATTCCTTATTAATCATGATACCAAAATGTCATGATTATCTACTCCTCTTCTCAGCCTCCCTTAAATGTTTCTCATCCTTTTTCTATTGAACTAGTGTTGTTAATTTACACTGGGCCTCTTGTCTCACTCTGCATGAGACTTGGGGATTGTCCTGTTCTCAGAGTTTCCCAGATCTCCAACCAAGATCTCTTCTGTGTGCTTCTGGCTGCTGTTCCTATATGTTTCATATACATTTCAAAATAAACATGTATAAAACTGACACTTTTTCTCACATGAATATAATTTTCCTCCCCCTTTCCCTACCTTGGATGGTAGCCCCATCACCAACTCAGTCATTCAGACTAGAAACCTGTCCGTTCACCTTGCTTCTTCCCTTTCCTTTACAACCACATGCAGTCTATCACCAAATCTTGTTAAATTTGCTTAGTAAACATTTTACAAATTCTTTGTGTGATTCTTATCCCTTCTTCTATGTACGTGGTACTTCAGTGATCTTTCTGAAATGAAATCTGATAATCACACCTTAGGTTAGAACTCTTGAAATTTTTCCCATTGCCAACAGGATAAACGCCAAGTTCTTCAGATCCCCTTCCCTTCCCTTCCCTTCCCTTCCCGTCTTTCTGAGTTGCACTTTATTGCCCTCGGTAGAGTGCCGTGGTGTCACAGCTCACTGAAACTTCCAACTCCCAGGCTTAGGCAATTCTCTTGCCTCAGCCTCCCAAGTAGCTGGGACTATAGGCACTTGCCAGAATGCCCAGCTATTTTTTTGTTGCAGTTTGGCCAGGGCCAGGTTCAAACCTGCCACCCCTGGTATATGGGGCCAGTACCCTACACACTGAGCCACAGGTGCCACACCAGATTCCCATTTCTTACATATTCTCCCTATATTTTAAACCCAGATCCCCATTTCTTGCCACAATCACATATTATCCCTATATTTTAAACCCTGAAAATGTCACCTATATATTTCCCCATGCCTTTGGGCATGCAGTTCCTTTAGCCTAGAATATGCTCCTCCTATTCCTTTTGAATGACTATTTAAACATCTCCATTTCTGCACTTGTAAGACCCCAAGCATAAATAAAGGTGGTCATTTTATCACTCTGTTACACTCTATTATAGCACTCATCAAATGTTTTGTTCATTTGCTTACAAAGCGGATGTTTCTCATAGCCTATATGATCTTTAGGGTAAGAACAGCATGTCCTGGAACAGTGTCTGGCATGATTGCCACTCAAGGAAAACACACTGAATGAATGAATTAATTCACTATAAACTCATGGTATGGTAGGATTGTTTCTTAAAAGTTTATTTTTTTTTTTTTACAATGCAGAAACTAGTGCTGGTACCACAGCAGTTATGATAAACAGGGTAATATACCCCAAAGATGCCCATGTCCTAATCTCCAGATTCTGTGATTTTGTTATGCTACATAGAAAAAAATAATTAAAGTTGCATATATAAGTGAGGTTCCTAATACGTTAATTTCTTAATTACCTTATACCTGATACCTTAATTACTTTAAAATAGGGAGATTTTTGTGGATTATCTGGAAGGACAAAATTTAATCAAATGAGGTTTTTAAAGTAGAACAGAATGGCAGAAGAGCATCGAAGAGATGAGATATGGAAAGGACTCCATTAATGGTTTTGGAGAGGGAGGAAGTAGGCCAAAATGTGGGCATTCTCTACGAGATGGAACTGAACTCTACCAAAAACCCAAATGATAAAGAAAGTAGATTCTTTTGTCAGGTCTCCAGAAAGGAACACAGTTGGCCAACAAGTAAGAACTTTCTTGGATTTCTGACATACAGAAATTTAAGATAATAAATTTGAGTTGTCTTAAGTCACTAAGGTTTTTGTTATTAATTATGACAGCATAGACAACTAATACATGGGATATTCATAAATACCTGCTTTGTACATAAAAGGCTCAACTCTATCTGGAGAAGTACATGGGAGTTTGAGAGCATATGTAGTCTTGTCTTCTATCTTTAAGCAGAAAAATTTCTCATTCAGCTGGGACAGAGTCAAGTACATCAAATGTTTAGCCTCATTGCCCTCACCAGCCCTTGTTTGTGTTTTATTACCCATGTGACCAAAAGTATCTCTCATGGTCATAGAGCTATTTTTTGCCATTAATTTAAGATTGTTTTCTCTTGACCATTTCTTTATGGATATCAAGTTTAACTGGTTAACATCCTCTAACTAAATGTCCTGCAAATTCTCAAAGACAGTATTAGAGTTGATCCTTAAAAATCCTCTCATAAGAGTTTAACTTTTCCTCAAATGACCCTTCAATTTCTATAATCGCTTTCATATCTTGTTTGGATGCCTTCTTAAAAGACTAACATAGAATACAATACATTTGGTCAGTATTAAGGCAAGGCTTGACTTAGAGATAAAAGAGTCTCACTCTCAAACCTTAGAGTGACAAAAAAATGCAACTGCTACAACTGTAATATGTTACAGGAGTTTCTCCTATTAAATAAACATTTGTTCAACAATAATTCTTTTTAGCTACTTTTAATCTATTTGTACTTTCACATTGTTTTGTAAAATTTTTGTCCAGAGGAGCAGAAAAGGAGAGAGGTAGAAAGCAAAGAAAGATTGCTTTTAGAATGAAAAAAAGTTTTTTTTTATGAAACTGCATGGTATATCTTTCTTAGAAATTTCTATAAAGATGTTCTTCTATCTGTATTAGAGCCAGACTTTTACAATCAATGATTGGACTTTTCTGTTTCCTTTTAAATCTCAGCCAGCATTTAAAAAAATCAATATGCTTTACTAATAATTCATAATCCTCTCTGTGCCGCCTGCATTGGCCAGTCGGAGCAATCATATCTTGCTAGATGAGTTTTTAGGAAAAATACTCAACAACAAAACAGGGATCACAAATTACTAGTGCAAAATCCTCAGAAGTCTGTTTATTCTGCTGGGCAGTGTCATAGTATAAGCCAGACATGCCCAGTAACTTTCACATATTCAAAATTGGATTATTCCCTAGAAAAAGCAAGTAAAAATTTGTCTAATATTCTTGTATCCCTAGTATAGAAGGGCCAAGGTCCAAAAGAATCCTACCATCTTTACTGATATATGGAGTCTAAAATATAGTCCATATCCTTAGGAAGAGCAGAGTATTTTTTCAATCCATGTGTATCATAAATGATTTTTGTAGAATGAATAAAATAAAATATCTTAGAAATATATGCTTTCGAAAGTTTTTATGTCTCAATTTGGCTAGGCTATAGTACTTCTTTATTTAATCAAACACTAAGCTAGGTGTTGTTATAAAGTTGTTATGAAGGTCATTAAATATGAAATGTCTATTAAGGTTTTTCAAACTTTTTTATCTCATAGCGCACTTGAACCTATAATTAAACTTCTGTGGCACACTTAAATTATGTTGATCAAAAAAACAAAAGTGAGTTAAAAAAAAGAATACGTTTATTGTGCTTTGAACCTCTTTTGAAAATAATTTAATGATCTTTAAAAATTGGCTCAGTGCCCATAGCACAGTGGTTATGGCACCATCCACATACACCAAAGGTGGGCAGGTTCTAACTTGGCCCGGACCTGCTAAATGATAATGACAACAGCAACAAAAAGTAGCCAGGCATTGTGGTGGGCATTTGTAGTCCCAGCTACTTGGGAGGCTGAGGCAAGAGAATCACTTACGCCCAAGAGTTTGAGGTTGCTATGAGCTGTGACATCACTGCATTCTACCCAGGGCAACATAGTGAGACTCTGTCTAAAAAAAAAAATAAAAATAAAAAACATTTATAAAAATATTCACAGCACACCTAAGATCCTTTCAGGGAACTCTGTGACACACAGGTTAAAAATCAGTGGTCTAGCTCATATCAAAAGTTTAGATTACATATGGAACAAAATAAAAAACCAAGAGATGAAACCAGTCTCTATTTGCATCTGATCTTTGATAAACCTAACAAAATCATACAGTGGGGGAAATAATCCCTATTCAAGAAGTGATGCTGGGAGAACTGGATAGCACATGTAAAGAGCTAAAACTGGAACCATACCTTTCACCACTTACAAAAATTGACTCAAGATAGATAAAATATTTAAATATAAGACATAAAACAATAAAAATCCTAGAAGAAAGTGTGGGTAAAACTCTTGATGATGTTGAACTGAGGAAAGATTTTATGACAAAGATTTCAGTGGCAATTGCAATAAAAACAAAAATAAACAAATAGGACTTAATTAAGCCAAAAAGCTTCTGCACAGCAAAGGACCAAGTAAAGCCAAAGGAACCTTCAGAATGGGAAAAGATACTTGTATGGTATGAAAGGGTCGATAATTGGGGTCTACAGAGAACTCAAATTAATCTACCAAAAAAAAGCAAACAATCCCATCTATCACTGGCAAGAGATATGAATAGAAATTTCTCTGTTGAAGACACACAAATGGCTAACAAGCATTTGAAAAAATTGTCATTGTCCCTGATCATCAGAGAAATACAATTCAAAATCACCCTAAGATATCACCTAATCCCAGTGAGAATAGCCCACATCACAAAGTCTCAAAGCTGCAGATGCTGGTGTGGATGTGGAGAGAAGGAAACAGTTTTACACTGCTGGTGGGACTGCAAAATAATACAAACTCTTCAGAAAGAAATATGGAGAATCCTCAAAGAACTCAAATTAGACTTCCCATTGGATCCTGCAATCCCACTACTAGCCATCTACCCAGACAAAAAAAAAAAAAAGCACATTTTATCATATGGACATTTGTGTTAGATTGTTTACCACAGGTCAATTTACAATCAGCAAAATGTAGAAACAACCTAAATGCCCACCAAACCAGGAATGGATTAATAAACTGTGGTATATGTAGATCATGGAATACTATTCAGCCACTAAAAAAGATGGAGACTTGACATCTTTTATACTAACCTGGATAGAATTAAAACACATTTTTCTTAGTAAAGTATCACAAGCATGGAGAAGCAAGAATCCAATGTGCTCAATACTAATATGAAGCTAGTAGATGATCTAATACACACACATAAGAGAAAATCTCTAATCAATCCAATGGGGGGGGGTGGGCGAACGAGGGAGAAGGGAGATGGAAGGGGGAGGGGGATGGGTGTGCTCCCACTTATTGGGCACAATGTTTGGGTGTATGGCAGACCTCATGGGGGTGGAACCCAAGTATAAGTGGAACTCTACCTAACAAATGCAAACATTGTAACCTAACACTTTGTACCCTCAAATTAACCTGAAACAATAATTTAAAAGTTTAGGTTATTATATCTCAAGTAAGAAACAGCACAATTAATTAAAGTATGTATCTAAACTATCAACACAGTTTTGCCATCTTAACAATAGTTTGTTTATGCCAACAAAAGGTGTTTTCCACAGCTTGTTGAGAAGTACATATTTTTTCCTTGCAAGAAGTGGTCTAAAGCCTGGAAGAAGTAGCAGTTAGTTGGTGCAAGTTCTGGTGAACACAGTAGATGACAAAGAGTTTCTAAGTCCAGCTTCTGTAGTGTTAGCAGTGTTATTTGTGGGACATGTGGTTGAGAATTGTCTTGCAAGAGGATTCACCTGTCTCTTTTGACCATTCTCAGCTGCTTAATCATAAGCATCCTCATCATTTTGTCCAGCTGGTTGCAGCAGACATCCAGTGCAATTGATTGACTAGGTTTCGTGATGCTGTATTGTATAATACCAGCACTGGACCACCTAACAGACACTAATAGCTTTTTCTGACAAATATTTGGTTTTGGACTATTTCAGCACTTCACCTTTATCCAACCATCATGCCGAACACTTGTAATTGTCGTAAAGAGTCCATTTTTCATCACACATAATAATATGGTGTAGAAATCATTCATCTTTGTCATGACAGGAAAGAAAGGCAAGGTTTGAGATAATTTCTCTTCTGACACTCATTTAATTCATGTGGAAACCATTTGTCCAGCTTCTTTACCTTGACAATTTGTTTCAAATAGTCCAATATCATGGGAATAGTAACATCAAACCTTGCTATTAATTCAGTGCATAGGTGGAGATGGATTCACCACCACTATAGCTTTCAGCTCATCATTACCCACCTCAGCCTCAGGTCTCCCACTTGGCTCATTTTCAAGATTAAAATCACCAGAACAGAACTTTTCAAACCACCCCCATACTGTGCATTCATTAGCCACATCCTTTCTAAACACTTTGTTGATATTTTTTTCTTCTTCTGAGACAGACATTGCCCTGCGTTGAATATTGTGGCATTATCATAGCTCACAGCAACCTCAATCTCTTGAGTTCAAGTAATCCTCTTGCCTCAGCCTCCCAAGAAGCGGGGACTACAAGAACCTACCACAACACCTGGCTAGTTTTTCTATTTAGTAAAGATGGGATCTTGCTCTTGCTCAAACTGGTCTCAAACTCCTGAGCTCAAGCAATGCATTCACCTCAGCCTTCCAGAGTTCTAAGATTATAGGCACGAGCCACTGTACCCGGCTACTTTGTTGTTATTTCTAGTTGTGTACACTGCACTGTCCCACAATGGCACTCATATTCAAAAATAACATGAATTTTTGACTTATCCATGTTTCATAAAAATTGTTCTAAATTGTTTGAAAGATAATTACACAGCAAAATGCGTGTTTGAAAGAATGAGAATGTACCTTCACAATAAAAATAAAATAAGAAATGTCAAAGCGTAATGTCTGAGATATCAACTGTCAAACTTGATACTTAAGGAAATTGACCATTTTATACAGAATAAACTAATATTTTGTAGACATGGTTAACATCTAAAATCAGTTGACTTTAACTAAGTAAAGGAGGTGCCCCTCCATAATGTGAATGAGCCTCCACACAATCAGATGAAAGCCTTAAGAGAACAATTGCAGTTCCCTGAGGAAGAAGAAATTCTGCCCCGGAACCACATCAACTCCTGCTCAAGGGTTTCCAGGCTGCCAGTTGCCCTACAAATTTTGGATTTTCCAGGCCTCTACAATAATGTATGCCATAGATATGGCATAAATGGAGTTCTTAGTTTCTCTGGAGAACTCTAATAGGAACAATAATATTTCAAAGTGTTTAGATATTATTGTGGCTTAAATACATAAATTGATTGCAAATATATGCCTATATAGTAATACCTGTCATTATGTATATTCGCAATCAATTAATAAATACTTTTTAAAATAAACCTAATGTGAAGCGATGCCTGCAAAATCTTTTGACATTAATCAAGGGTTATTATACTGAAAAAATTTGGAAAATGTAAGAGGACCAATCAATTTGAAGGCTAAGTTTCGCCAACTCAGCAGAGTTGTAAATCAAATCCTTTGTATGACTCCTAAGAGGGAGAGAAATATAAGATCATGAGGTTCAGGTTGAAAGTCACAGGCTCCTTCCAGTCTGTTGCCAAGCAGGGGATTATAATGGACTGCCTTCAGATCCATCACCTCAGAGGCTCCATGAGGACATAGACTATAATCTCCACTAATAATATTAGTAATAATGACCATATCCTAAGCACATCCTATGCTCTTTATAGATTATCTCACATATATAGGTTATTCTTAAAATCCTGTAAGATAAAGGTTTCTTTTTTTTTTCTTGACACAGATTCTCACTATGTCTTCCTTGGTAGAGTGCTGTGGTGTCACAGCTCACAGCAACCTCAAACTCTTGGGCTTAAGCAATTCTCTTGCCTCAGCCTCCCAAGTAACTGGGACTACAGGTGCCCACCACAACGCCCAGCTATTTTTTGTTGCAGTTGTCATTTTTGTTTAGCTGGCCCAGGCCAGGTTCAAACCTGCCATCCTTGGTGTATATGTCTGGTGCATAACCGCTGTGCCATACAGGTGCTGAGCTGATAGGAGTTATTGTTAACAACTTATTTTATGCAATGAAAAATCTGGATCTGTGAGAAGTAACTTCCCAAAGTGTTTTTCATTTTGTATTGAATATGTAGCACTCACCAGAGTACTTAACACACTGTAGGTGCTCACTAAATATGTGGTGCTCTATAGAGAATCTGACCCAAGCCATTTATATAACAAATGAGTAACCTGAGGTCAAGATGGTCTAAGTGATTTGTTTCTTATAGCGCATCAAGTTCATGGCACAGTCATGACCAGAAGCCCGTTCTCTTGACTTTTAGCCCAGGATATCATAGATTTGATGTTTCTGTTCCCAATATCTATGACCTTCCTGGCTCTTTGCACCCTCATTATTTTCTTGCACACAATTAACCAATGTCATTTTTGTGCTCTGTTGAAGAACTGGAGGAAATGAGTAGCTAATCCCTCTCAACCCCTAAAACCATCCTTACCCAAGACCAATTTAGTCTCCCCCAAAAGTAAAGCTCTGGTGATTTCAGCATCCTCTTGATGAAAAACAACAAACAAATAAACCAACAAACACAAAAACCTTCTTCTAACCCATCCAGACAGTAAGATATTTACTTGAGTTTAGAAATCTTACTTAAGTCCTCTGAGGATATGCAGTGCTTAGAGTATATATTAAACTCCTCCAAAGAACCTGAGAAGACTTCAAAAGTTGTGAATGTTCTCTGACTGTGACTCTAAGGAAGGATAATACAAATGTCTCTTCCCAAGTTAGGGATTATTTTTAGAAATATTAACTGGGAAAGCTACTATTTGTGAGATATAATTTTTTTTAAAAATTGAAAGGAAAATTGTCCAAGTTATAATGCTCAGAGGTTAACTAAAGATTCATAGTAATGGCTCGGCACCTGTGGCTCAAGTATCTAAGGTGCCAGCCACATACACCTAAGGTGGTGGGTTCAAATCCAGCCTGGACCCACCAAACAACAATGATAGCTGCAACCAAAAAAAATGGCCAGGCATTGTGGCGGGTGCCTGTGGTCCCAACAAATTGGGAGGCTGAGGCAGGAGACTCACTTGAGCCCAGGAGTTGGTGGTTGCCATTAGCTGTGCCACAGCAAACTACCCCGGGTGACAGCTTGAGGCTCTGTCTCAAAAAAAAAAAAAAAAAAAAAGATTAGTAACGCTTGCATTTAGTTAAATATGTAGGTTTGAAACCAAAAGCAAATGGCTTAAGTATGTTTATTAGAAAGACTCTAAGAGAATAAGAGCTAATCCAGAGCTAAACTCTGGGGTGGAAAGCACAGGATTTCAAAATCTCAGGAATCCTAGAATCAACTACTCTCCTAGTTACTGAAACTCCTTTTCCCACGTGTAAAGTATCTATTCATCTATTTTAGAGAGGGCTCTAAGCTGTGACCTGGATGGAGCCATTGCAGGAGCCTATGAATCAAAGAGCAATTATCAGTAAAGATAAATAAGCTTCACATTTCAAGAGTAGAGAGAAAGGAGCTATAAGCATCTTTCTGATTTTTGGTCTGTAGAGATCATCTTTGTCTGTATGGAAATGTGGGCCTGTAAAGTTACGCCTCTTTGGACAAGCAAATGCATAAAGCCCTGTCTCCTAACAAGTGGAAAAGCTTAGCTACATCCTCAATCCACCATTATTAAAACTTATCTGTTAGCCATCTAGGTAGGGTGCACTTCTCTGGATTCTTTCAGTACCTCAAGCACCCTTCTACATCAGGAGTTTTAGAATTTGCTTTCTTCACTTAAATGGTTTCTTCTTACTGTGGAGGGTCACCTAAATAAGTTCCTAAGAGAAGATTCCTCTGATCACATTATCTAAATTAGTTCTTCTCACCTGTTATTCTCTATCACAAGCACATTTATTGTCTTCACAATCCTTATCTCAGTTTATAGCTTTTTTGTTTGCTTCGTTACATAATTTTTTTTTTTTAGAGAATAAACTCATTGAGGTTCAGAATCCTTACATCCCCCAGGATCTAGCAGAATATCTGATCTATAACAGACGTTCAATTAGATAGGGATAAAATGAATGTCCTAGCACAAAAATATAAATGAGCAAAAAATTAATATCCTACATTTATATTTGGCCTGTATTCTTATAGACCACATAGATGTCTGAAGTCCATTTTTCCTTTTCCTTCTACATAGACAACTATGTCAGTTTGGGTCATTTATCTAGAATTTTTCTAGAAGAAATAAGACATACATTTTTCAGTTTCGATTATTGTTCAGCACCACAAAGAGTTGTGATTCATGAGAGAGCCTAAGGGTTAAAAAGAACCAGGCTATCCTTTGCTAGCTATATGATCTTATTATGCTAATTACTTAATTTAACTAAGTTAATTACTTCAGGTGCATAGTCAGTGATAGCTCCTTCCCATTAAAAAGGTTATTTTCAGGATAACATGAAAAGACATTCAACATTCTTAGTATGATGTCTCACATGTAATAGAAACTCAAAAATGACAGCTTTCTCTGATTACTTTAACTGACAGTGTCCTCATCAGGAATCTGAAAGCAGTATATTCAGCTGCTTTTCCTTTTCTACATGCTATTTAAATAATTTTTAAATATTAAGTATAGTAAGAAGTATAATATTTTCAAAGAAATTCTAGATGAATTACAAGATATATCACTCCCACTTTTCAGAATGCATATTGCAAATTTTAATGTCTTAGTCTTTTCTAACTTTTTTAAAATTCTTAATTTTTTTTTTTTTTTGTAATTGTTTGGGATACATTGAGGGTACAAAGAACTAGGTTACAATGATTTCATTTGTTAGGTACATCTCCTCTTACAATTGTGTCTCTCTCCCAAGAGGTGTGTCATACACTGTGACCCCCCAACCCCTCCCCCCTGCCTTCTCCCTCCTCCCTCATTGATATTAAGGATCCTTCCCCTGTGCTTTATGAAATGCCTGAGGGGCATTTTCCAAAAACCAATGATTCCCTAGTAGTAAATACAGACTTTCGTTCAATAACCAATTCACTAGTAATCAAGCTGTTAGAACTG
This sequence comes from Galago senegalensis, assembly GCA_963575145.1. Lineage (NCBI taxonomy): Eukaryota > Metazoa > Chordata > Mammalia > Primates > Galagidae > Galago > Galago senegalensis. Next base: position 34,672 of record CAUYTI010033379.1, read on the forward strand.
CCATATCAGCATCACTGACTTACCTTTTTGCAGTAACCCTTTCTATAATCTCAAATTTCTCCATTGGCTGAAGTTGTGATGCATACAGCTTATTTCTTCTGTCTTGGTTTTGGGGGTGTGGGTGTGTGTTACCCTTAAAAGTCAGTGAAATGCTTTTTAAGATAGTGCAATCTTCTAACAATATTTCAAGAGTGACTAAAACCTATAGTCCAGCTAATTACATGTCTTTCCAAACTGAACTTCAGATCTTTCAGCATCTTCTGAATGTTTTAAACTCATTTCCTTCAGTGCTACTTTGTGACCTCCATCAGCAAAGGTTACTGAAGTCATCTCAAAACAGTAGGAAAGGAGCCATATTTGTCAAGAACTAGTGTTCTACCCATATATCACATTAGCGAATTTTAAAAATTCCATTTGCAAGTAGGAAATCCTGTTGGTGAGACATTTATAACAGGATATTCTGTCCCATACACATTTAAATTGAAAACCAGAAGTGAAAAGAAGATTAATTTTTCATATCTAAAGTATAGAAGAGGAGTGTGCTACTAACAATAAAGTCAATGATAGGTACAGAATATTTAGTTTTGTATGTAATAGCACATACAAGAGCATACAACAAAATGAGAGAAAAGTATTGTCTATTTAAAGTGCAATCTGTAAAAATGCACCTTAATGGCAAAGAATATCACAGGAAAACTATAATCAAGTTGATATCATCTACCATGTTGCACAAGGCCCTCTGTTTCTGGCCTGTTTAATGCATAGAAGAGCTTTAAAATAGGTTTCCTTCTCAGGTCATTCCTAATAAATGAAATTTGTTGGCCTGAGCTACAAATATCTAAGGCTGAACAGAGCTAGTACCCTAAAGGGACAAGAGGATGCAAAAAAGAAAGACTTTGAGGCACTTTTTGGCAAATAAGTTCTTGGCCCTGTGCGTTGAATTCTGGTGACTAAATATGTCCACAGTTGCCTGTGAATAGTCATTGGGTTATTTCTGATCATAAGCTGAGCCCCCAGACCCTTTTAGTTATTATTATAAGGTATGAACCAAAGTATAAAGTTAATGACTAGTGAAGTATGAGGTGATTGAAAACAATATCTAGAGGCATACTCAGGCTTACATGTAAAGCTTTTTTGGCCAAGACTTTTGTAGGTTGTCCCCAAATATTTCAAACCATTCACAGAATGGTTCATTTTAACCGTGTCAAATAACTCTGAAACTAATGCTTTCAACAACTGAAATAAGGCATAATAGCAAAAGAATATTTTTATTTAATAGTTTCTATTTCTCCAGTCAACCTGTCCTCCCAGAGAGAACTATTATGGATGCTATTATTTTAATAGCATAATTGAATGGCCAGAAAAAAAATGAGCTTCTTTCAGTAGGCCTGAGTAGATACAGTCAAAATCTAAGACCAATGACTTTATCTCTACTGACAATTAATTAAAGTAAATAATAGATACTTCTAATTAAAAAAAATAGAGAGAGGGTAAAGATGATAAAGACTATCCAGTGTAGATCTATAGCTTAACCTAGTCAGTTTCACTACATAATTATCTAGTTCCCTATTTCCTTTTGTTTACATAGAGCAGGCTTTTGTAAAAAGCAATAAAAGCTTATCTTCTTAATTTAAAAAAGGCTTTATAAATTTATCTCATAGATGTGGAGTAGAACTGTGGTTATTAGTGGCTGCAGGAAGGAGGAGAGGGAGAGGTAAAAGGAAGAAGTTAGTTAAAAGACAAAAAATTAAAACTAGTTACTGATATCAAGAGAAGAATAAATGCCAGAGTTCTACATCACTGTAGGGTAAATATGATTAACAACTTAGTGTATATTTTTAAAAAGCTAAAATAGAGGATTTTAAATGTTTATGACACAAAGAAATGATAAATCTTTGAGGTGATAGGTATGCTAATTATCCTGATTTGATCATTCTACATTGCATATATATATTGAAATATCACATATCCCATAAATGAGTACAATTATTATGTGTCATCTAAAAATAAAAGGAAAAAAGTTTGTCTGATGCTGAGAAAATTTATGAATTATAAGTACTTGGTCCTTAAAACTGAGTCTCCTAATATTTGTCCATTTTCCTTAGGATGGCATTTGCCCATTTCTGAACATTATTGCTGCTGTAGGCCATTCAATAAAAATATTATTTCCTCCCTATAAATGTCGGTTCTGATTTACTTTTATATTGTTTCTTTAACCCCGATTTAGTTTTATCCTATGGCAATGTTTAAACTGAAAAGGGTAACCTTACTTGGTAGTATACCTATAAGAATTATTGATGTGAAGATGTCACTGTTTTAAGCCAAGTGCAGCAATGATTAAAATAAAAGGAGAAAAGGGTTAGTATTTCTGAAAAATATGCCTTTCAAACATCTAACCCTTAATGGATACTATTTTCCAAGTATGAGAATAAACTGTATGTTTTAGCACAGCCGTTAGAATGGGAATAACCTTTGAGAATTGAAATATTATTAAAATAGTATACTATAATAAATGGAACAGCTTTGTGACCACAATACTTGTGGTTATTTTAATTACCAGAAAAACTATGCTGTAAAACACTTGCATGATTTCTTTTTAGAACAAAGGCATTTTCTGAAATACCCTGGCCAACAAGAAATGGTAACCTTCATAGGAGGAATGACCTTGAAGCCAGAACCAGTCAGAGGTAAGTAATGGTTCTCTTGCTACAGAAGAAGAGCTCTACACAGGCAAAATTGAACTGAACTAAACTAAATGAATCAAACCAATTTACTTTGAGGAAACACAAAGGGATTTATGCAAATCTTCAACATTAAACACCAAGGGAGATCTTTCCCTTTCCTGCATTCCCCAAAGAAGTTTATGCATTGCCAGAGATCCCCGGGTAAACTATCATGAGCCAAATTTTGTCAAAAACCAGGAATTCACATCACAAAAGTAAATGTTTCTCAGTTTTCCAACATAACAAACGTCAAGGCTTCTAATCATAGACAGGTGAGGCCATGTACTGAAAGGAAGCTTGAAATTCTCTCTCAGGAAATAATGATGAATATAGTAACATAAATGATTTTTTTAAAACTATCATTTGCAAGATCATTGTCCTATAATACAATTTGATGCCTTTTCCTGGCAGTATAATGAGAAGCAAATGATAACCAGTGAGATGAGGACTATTAAATCTAAGTCCCTAACACACGAACAACCCCTTGTAGAATTTTAGAAGAATGATCTTCTGACCTAGAGGGTGGCAGCCACTCTTCCTCCTCCAAAATTTACAATTTAAACTTTCACCACTTTCTATCTCACATGCGCAAGAAGCAGAAAACAGGGACAGCATAACAGAGAAAACAAATTTAGATTCTGACTAGAGGCAGTTTATAAAGTTCAATATCTATCATCCAACTGTAGTAAATTTTTTTTTAACTTTAATAACAGATCAGCTTCTCTGTAAGCCACAAATTTGTCAATTCAAAAAGGGCTGATGCCTTGGCCCCAGTTGAAAGTACCCCTCCATACCTTCAAACCAGGAGACCAGGTGTTGCTTAAAGTCGGAAAAGAACATGGACCCAAACAAAAATAGGCAGAGAAATGAAAGGAACCCAAAGAGGTATTTCGTTACAAGTCACACTGCATTGAAATTGGCAGGACTAAGACCTTTGGTTCATCATACCAGAGTAAAGAAATGTCCCCTAGAAGAAGAGGAGTCAGTCTCCAGTAGATGGGTGATCTAAGTTTCTATTTAAAAAGAAGAGAAAGGGTCATGCCTGTGACTCAGCAGGTAGGGCGCTGGCCCCATATACTGAGGGTGGCATGTTCAAACCCACCCCCAGCCAAACTGCAAAAAAATAATAGCCAGGTCTTGTGGCAGGCACCTGCAGTCCCAGCTACTCTGGAGGCTGAGGCAAAAGAATCACCCAATCCCAGGAGTAGGAGGTTGCTGTGAGCTGTGATGTCACAGCACTCTACCAAGGGTGATAAAGTGAGACTCTAGTCTGGAGTATTTGTCTCTAAAAAAAATAGGCTGTGGCTCAAAGGAGTAGGGCGTCAGCTCCATATGCTGGAGGTGGTGGGTTCAAACCCAGCTCTGGCCAAAAACTGAAAAAAATAAAAAATAAAATAAAATGCAAAGAAGAGAAAATGAAAACACTGATATTTTTGCTAAGCTTTCCTTGGTTATTTGTTCTGTCTATAGAATGGAGAGAAATCCTTAGTGAGGATTTCCCAAACTAACCTCTTCTGCTGATCTGTCTCTCTGCTGACTTTGTCATTAAGACTAATAGCTCCATCCTCAGAGACTTTTTTTTTCTTACCTAGCCCCATATAAGACATATGTACAAGGCGACAGTAAGGACCCACAGTCCTACAGGTGTCTTAGATACCAAGTGGGGTAAAATCTCTCTTATCAGCTATCTTCAATTTTGCCTTGTCAAGCTTTATAGTGGTGGTTGTTACTTATACCTTCTTTTGCCTTGTAATATATGGAATTCTTTATTTTCTGTAAATCTACTGCCAAAGCTTCGACAACCCAGAAAGAGCAATGAAAAAAATAAATACAAATCTTCCATCTAAAACATCACTGCAATTCAACAAAAAGTAGCTCTACGACAAAGTGGCCCCACGCCCATAGTTTTATGGTAGGGTAAAATTATTGACAGTGGAGAATATGTAAAAGTGGTAAGGTCTGCAAAAGGGAAAAATGTATTATAAGTTGTCTCTTTAACTCCCCCCACACACACTTTTTTGGGGAATTTAAAACTGTATCCTTTGCCCAGGGCCAGTAATCAAAAGGACAGAAAAAATGTTCTTTGTTTTCTAGCATCTTAAACCACAGGAGATGGCTGAATAGAATTGCTGGGAGATCACAAGATAATCTTCACTGGAGATAAGGAGGACCGAAACCACCAAGCACAGTTAAACAATACTAGCCTAAAGCCACAACATGTGACTGGTCACATGACCCAAACCCAACCTCTAATCCTTTCTCCCCCTTTAAAAAGCCCTGTATTTCTCCTTGAAGGTAGGATGGTAGTCTTTTGAGACACTACTCTGCCATCCTCTTTAACTGCCAACAAATTAATAAACTTCTCTTTCCTTTTCCTCAAAATAGGGGAGAGGGGGATGAAGACTGGTCCAGGCTTTCTGGAATAGGCTGTATGGCATCTTACCATTAGTACTTCTTAATGCACATTTAGTATTTCACATGGTGTGATGAAATCTGTTTCTTTCCCTTTATCTGGCAATATCATACTACATCTGAATCCTCATGGGTTCTCAGAGTATGAAAAATATCTTGCAGAAAGCTATTTGCAGGTATTTTCTAATCTATTTTAATACAAAACACTTCTACCTTTACTTTTGAATATTTTCAATCAAAATAAGCAAACAGAGGGAAGTACTTGGAAAGTGTGGGACTCTCAGTGAATGATACAGGCTCGTGTGGGGCATAACATACAAACTTAGGATATTAGAGAAGAGCTTAGAAACTGGAAAAAAAAACACCGGGGCATATGAGATAAGCACAATAAAAGGCACGGCCAATGCCAACCACCACTTTGTCCATTTCCACATTTTGCCTAATGATCATCTTGTACACGATCAAGTGGAGTATTTGTATAGACATCTTTCATGGATACCAATTTTCAACCTACTGTCTACTATAGCTTCTAATCTCACCTATTCATTTGTCAATTTTATACAATTAACTTTTTGTTAGTCTGTGTGTATTCTTTTATGGAATTATTGGGAATTTCATTATTATTTGCCATGTTGCTTCTGTAAATAAATTGCAGTTCAAATTCAAAAACAAAAAAACCCCTTCAGTATACACTCTATTAAACGGTGAACAGACTAGGGCAAAGGGAATGGGAAATTATTGTGTAAAGGGTAGAGAGGTTTTGCAAGATAAAAAGAGTTATAGAAAGAGATGACAGTGATGATTGAACAATACTGTATACTTAATATCACTGAACTGTACACATAAAAAACAGGATGGTAAATTTTATGTTATGTATATTTTAGCACAATAAAAATATGAAAAAACAAAGTTCAGTGGCTAGCTGATTTAGCATATCCTTGTGACTAAAATCAATTGTACTTAATTTGAAGTCAAAGGAAAGTCCCAAAAATGTACTTTATTTTACCCAAACTGAAACTATAAAAGACACCAAAAGCATATTACATATAAACTATAAAAAACCCTGAAGTTACCGAAAAGGATCATTATACACATTGCATGCAAGTTACCAATCTATCAACATGACTCCTTATCAGCTAAGATTTCCTTTGTTTGCATTTGTTTGTTCAAAATGAAAACAAAATCTTCTTAAGTTCCTGGTCAGACCCCAGAATAGTAAGGTTTTATATCTACCATGTAATCTGTATCTTAATTAAACCATTAAGTGCTATCTCAGTGCAGATAGGAATTAGCTGTGCCTTCTCTCTCCCCTCTTCATTCAAAGGTTTCAATCTGAAATGTTTAAAAATCCTTTTCTCAGTAAAAGTCTAATAAGTGGCCAATAAAAGCCAAAGTCTAGGATTTATAGATTAAATTTCTTTCTAATATATGCCTTTTTCCTTTTAGCTTATAAAGTTATTTATTCAAGGATTAATCATTCCACTCCCAAAGGAGATTTTACAAATGAGTTTTCAATGTTCTTTATCAAACATTATTGTTATAATTTCTCCATAGCTCCTCAAAGACAGGGAGCAATTAATGTCTCTATGATATAAAAGACTAGGAGTAGATGGAAAACTTAGGACATTAAAAGAAGAATTAAAGTTCACAGCATGTTATGTGGCCTACGGAAAAGAAAATCGTGGGGCTGCCCCCTGGACTTGGATCCTGGCTCATGTAATTAGAACCCCACCTCTTCAAATTGAGTCTTTCTTGTCCATGATATCACTTTCATTGAGGAAGCTTCCTTGGTCTTTTTACTTTGGATTGCATGCCTCTCAAATAGTCTAATAACCTCCTATATATCCCTAGCAATCAGTGTTTTCATTGTCATCATGGCATCACAACATTTAATTGCCTGTCTCTTCTTTAAAACTATGAAAGATATTGATTCTACATTCTTCTCTGTGTTAGTTCCAGGTCCTATCACGTGGGCTATCATGCTGTTATAATTAAATGCGTAAGAATGAAGAAAAAAATAACCATTGGCTAGGTCATTATTCTAAATTTTTACATCGTAAAGTTCTCAAATCAATCCTATGATGTAGGTACAATTATTATACCACTTTATGGGTGTGGAAATTGAGGCACAGACAAGTTAGGTAAGCTGCATAAGTTTACAGAGATAGTAAACTGGTGACTAAATGTGTAAAATCATGCTAACCTGAATGAACAGGATAATGAGACCTGAGAAGAATCCAGCATCAGGATTTCTGGGTGATGTAAAATTCTAAGACATGAAGGGCTAAATGGAAAGAAAACTATCCCTTGCTTCCCCCTGCCCCAGCCTTGTTCTTTGTGTTAAGCTAGTAAAATGCCTTTATGAATGAATAAAATTTAAAGGGATTTGGATTATCCCTATGCAAGCAAAGATAACCAATTAAAATTCTGATAATGAATCCTTCCAAACTACTTTTTATACAAAACACAATTTTGGTACAAAGTGGGGTCATATATACATTATGTGTATATATATATATATATATATGTGTGTGTGTATGTGTATACATCTGTACACACACCCTTTAAAAGTCTGTATTGTCTCACCATTGCATGTACACATTACATTGTACACATTTTTCCTCAGCAAGAGATATAAATCTTCAACGTCCCTTTTAGTAGTTGAACAAATTGTCTTATTCCAGTATCAGCTAAGTGTACTTTCCGATAGGTCAGCAGAAAGATGTCAAAACTTAAAGTTGGTCTGAAAAGTAGAAATGGTAAGGGAAAGAGCAACAGCTGAGCTAAGGGAGTGTTAGTGACAGGATATTAACGAGAGACCACATAAAATGAAGTTAAGGCTATGGTGGCCACTGACAACCATGCAAGAGATGTTAGCCTGCTGATAGATACAAGAAGGGAGGTTATAAAAGTACAGATTTATCACTTTTACGGCGAAGTTCACAAGCATGTACTGATTAGCTAATTTCATTGCAATTCCCATTAGACACAAAAGAGCCAAATGACTTTTAGAACACCTCTGAGAAAACTCAACACTGGTCAAATGCAGTTGGTCATTTAGACAACTGAGGCAAACCTTCCTGCTCAAATGTTTGTTTTTATTTTTGTTTTTGGTTTAGAATGCTAGGACATTTAGACTAATAGGTAAGAGAACCTACATCTTAGCTAGAACTAAGGATGCTTAGCTAGAACTGAAAACATGAGAAGAGATAACTGCATTTTGCCAAATTCTAAACAAATTTATAATGCATGTGGATTTGAATGTGCAGATATAAAAGGACCAGATGATGAAGACCTGCTTTGATGGGGAACAAGAAGAGAAGATAGCACAGTGCACTCAAAACCAATGCACATTTTCCTGGGATACCACATGCACGGCACTTAAATTGCACATAAAACACTTTTACAAGCAGTTCTCTTTCCAAGGAAAGGAAAAGACATGCTTAATCTGCAAGGAAATAAAACTTCCTAGGGAGAGGCCTCAGACAGTTGGTTTTAAAGGTTCATTCTTTTTCAACTGTGGTATTTTGTTTTAAAGAGGCACATGAAACACTTCAATTTACCCCTTGGCCACCTTAATACCCTGTTTTAATTCCCATCTGTTCTTAATAAGGTTCTTAGAAAAGAGAGATTTCTCCAATTTTCACGAAGATCAGCTATGTAAAGGAATTCAAGCCTCATGAAGATGAGAATTCCTGGATCACTAACTAAGAAAGCACCCACAGCATAGATAGACGCAGTCCTGCAAGCATGTGGTAAGAACCATCCGGGTCCTAAATGTAGGAAGGACCTGGCTTGGTTGGCATCCTCTGCATGGTCTTGTTTGCCAAAAACAAACAGGAAAAAGGGAATGATAGTTTTTGCAAAAATTTTGCAGCTCTCCTCTCTTCTTAAATGTTCAACATTGCCTTTCTTCATGGTTATCTCTATGACATTGAGGAAATGAGAAAAACAAAGTCAGAAGAGAGGCACCATGAGGGCAAACAACTTCTGTTCATCCAGAGTCCATCAGATGGATTGTTCTGGTTACTAAAAATGGAATCCTTCCCTGTGCACACTGATCCCAGTCCTCGTTCATCCCACAGGACTTGCTCCTGCAGTGTTCCCCCTATTATCCCCATCACTATCTCTCCACTTACAGAACCACATCTATGTTTATGGGAGCCAGTGTCCAGTAATCTAAAGAGCATGGGCTCTGGAAATAGATAGCTGGGATTGTAGCATTGGCCCCACCCTCCTGTCCCTTCACTGAGCCCATTACTAACCTCTCCCATTAGTCAATTTTATCTGTAAAATAAGAGGTACTTGTGAAAATTATAAATTAAATAGACTCTTGTAAAACACTTAGAACAGTTTCTGATAGGCAGTAAGCAATATAAATGTTAGCTGATTTTATTATTCCTATAGAAATATACTTCAGCATCTGCCATACTTAAAAAAAAAAAAAAAAAAAAACATTGTCTTTGGACCCTGCTCCATCTTCCATCTACAGATTCATTTTACTGATCTTCTTTCTAGAAAACTCTTCAAAATAGTCTCTTCTCATATCTCTCACCTCCCTGTCTTCCAATCAACTCACTCTCATGACTCCACTGGATCAGTTTTCACCTAATGCCGCCAGTGGCCTTCATGTTGCCAACGTGAATAAGATAATAAAAACTGCTCATTTTATCTTACTAGCAAGGATAGAGTAATTTCAGCTGACATCTAGGTTACCTAATGTCAATATAAGCAGAATATCCTCCAGGATCACATGAAATATATTCATGTTAACAAACCCAAAGCCTGATGGATCAATAGTTCTCACACATTAGCTGAACACCTCATTCTTCTTCTGTGCAGTACAGCTGTGAAATCTCCGATGTCGAGCTGTCACATGTGGTCTGCCTCACAGTCTCTTTCCATTTCTCTCTGACTTCCTGCTGCTCTCCAATAATCTCACTGTTCCTACCAGCCAGGATTCTCCCTCACTCTGCCTGCCTCTGCTAATGCAGTCTGTACTGGGCTCCCATGTCCAGGGTGAATTTATCATCCAAATCAAGACACTCTTGAGAAGGAAAGGAGGCTGCCCTAGGTCAAGTCCCTTAGAAGTAGAGCCCACCTGAGGCAAGGAATGACATGCACATGATTATTCAAGGCAGTGCTCTTCAGGTAGAACTGTTAGGAGTGAGAGAAGTGGAAGAGAAAGAGGATGGGACCAAGTCAGGCAGACTGGTCCTGGCTTGATTCACACAAGACCCTGGGGCATAAACTCATCTACAAAGTTGCTCCCCTCATGAGATAAGACGAGGGCATGCTCACCCATTTTGGTGAGCAATTGACTGTGGATCACTCCCAGAGGATCACAGCTTGAAAGCTGAGAATAATGTGTGTGTATGTTATGCAGAAAGGGCTGATGTGGAGTCAGCTGTAACCTACACAGCAATTGGCCAGCCTTTGTGTCTTTTTCTCACATTGCCACCCACATTGTAGTGCTGCTTTGCTTTAAAACTCCTATGGGTTCTACGATCCCTGGGGAGCACCTTCGTAGCTACCTAAGATCACTACATGGACACCCCCAGGCTATTGTTGTGCTACCAACCAGGACTCCCTGAGTACAGATGACTTCATGGCTGCAAATGCTTCTGCCACATGGCAGATACTGGCATGAAGCTCAGAAAACTTAGATTTCATGACCTGTCTTTTTTGTGTGTGTGTGAGACAGAGTCTCAAGCTGTCACCCTGGGTAGAGTGCAGTGGCATCACAGCTCACAGCAAATTCAAACTCTTGGGCTTAAGTGATTCTCTTGCCTCAGCCTCCCAAGTAGCTGAGATTACAGGCACCTACCACAATGCCTGGCTATTTTTTGGTTGTAGCTGTCATTGTTATTTAGCAGGCCCTGGCTAAACCCACCAGCTCTGGTCATAGGCACCAAGCCTCATGACCTGTCATTGGATCTCTGTTCATGAGTCACTCTTGCCTCTGGCTCTTAGAGCTCTTCATCATCAGAGGCCATCTCTCAGTTTGGGTGCTTTCTACTCTTGTAACAACAGGAAAAACTTTATTTCAAAATTTTGTCCTTTTAGTAAGGACCCACAGAGATATTATTTTTGCTTATAACAATATGTTTAGATTTCACTAGAATAGGTATACACATTTTGTCCCAGTGTAATTATGAATTAGAATTCCCTTTTACTCTCAAAAGTTCCCTAGTTTGGACAATAAATCATGATTTTACCTCACAAACCTTGTTTTAAATGTTTAAGCATCTTCTGTAGGGCACATAGGAACTGCAAGGGAACCATGGGCACAGCAAGTTTAAATGCAGCCTGTCACTGACCCACTGTAATTCAGGCTGTGTTACTAAATCCAGCTGAAGTGATGAGACTCTCTATGCTTTAACACCTTCTCTCAAAGATCTCATGGTAGCCTACATATTTTAGATTTGTTTGGGCCTTCTCCCATAGTCAGTAGAGATTTAAACATATTCTGAGCCTTGTGGGTGGGCAAGTTATTTATGAAGACACGAAGTCTTTTGCAAATAAATGCATAGCACTAGAACTACGTACCAGTTTGTTTTCCTAAGTCCAAATATAAATTTTATATGTGCTTCCCCTCTGAGGTCCAGAGACTCTTAGATTCACTGTCTGCCCCCGTGTTTGCGCCTGAATATTGTGATGCTAAAGTTCATTTGAAATGCCTCTCAGTGGGATAAATCAAGAGCACCTCTTGAAGTATCTACGTGTATATCAGTTTCTTCCCATTTCCTTGTAAAAGCTCAGCGGGTTATCAGGTAGTTACTTCACATCACTGTGCACCAATATGCTAATACCCTGCATAATTACTCAGCCAGATTTGTGCATGAATGATCACATATAATAGATGTTCTGAGTTGAAGAGTTAAAGTCAATATGAATTTGAACATCTGAGAACAGAATTAAGCCCAGTAATTCTTATTACATAATATTCTTATTTAGACACTTCCCCAAATCTGAGGTAATTATTTAATAGCAGCATGGTAAGAACAAAGAGCACTTGAATACAGCTTTACTCCCAGGCAAAACCATTATCCCATGTAAGAGATAGTAACCTCTAAAGACAATGGTTATACCTATGTACACATTCAAATTATCAAAAAAACCTTGATGTTTCTGAATGTGTTTACTGATAACGTATATTTTCTCTAGAGAAATATGCAATAATAGTTTGTTGCTATTGAAGGCATATCTTATGTGATCATCAAATTATAATCAGTTATGTTCTGAAGATCAGTAGAAAGCTAAGAATTAGCAGATACGTGAGTTATTGCCTATAGTTAAATTATGAAGAATGTTAAGTACACTATAAAGTGTTACTTAATAGTTACTGGTAGCCTTTAACAAAATGAGTTTCATTGTTAAGATTTATTAACTGTATTCAGCCCAGACAGTCATTCAGCTCAAACTTTAAAAGCTTTCCAGATATCTGGTATCAGTCTGGTTTAAATAGAAGTAACAAAGTGATCATAAGAAAGACAGAATAACTGGATTTGAGGAGATTTATCAATCTTAGGTTAATTTTTAATTGCCTTATCAGAGGCATGGATCAAGTCTATGAGTTGGTGGTAAGGATGGAATTGTCCTCTGAAGGCAAAGGTTATTCACACTGTCAATCATCCCAAGTGGTTATTATATGTAAAGTAGATTGTCAGGCAGAAATTTGAACTGAGATAGAGAAGTACTTTCTCCCAGGGCTTTGCTCCAGAAGGGCATGGACACTAAAGAGTGGAAAGGCCTGGAGTGAATTTTGGAGTGGGGTGACATTCTCTTGGCTACACAGAATTAGTATGGAAATTAGTGAGGGCCTGAAGCTTTGGTTCTTTGCCAGAAACAGGACAGAAGCAAGATTCTCAATGGCAGTCCCAACAGAGCAGTTCAGGGCTTGGCTTCCAGAGGCAGCCAACAGGCAAAAGTAGCCAAGATCAACTCTTGAACAGGTTAGGAGCAGCTGCCCCACCTGAGATAGGAGTGAAGGCAGTAATAGCATTACTAGTACAAACAGCTTTGCCCAGTAGAATCCATATTTCACAAGTATCCTTAACAGAGGTAGCAGACTGGTGGGGAGAAAATTGCCCAGGTCAAAGATTCTGAGGAGTCATGTGAGGTGGTGCCATCGGAGGAAAGCTCTCAGAAATTCCTGGAGAACCTTCTCTGTAGGAGTAATTTCTGGTAAGAAGGTGCATGCTCTGGGTCTTCTGTCACTACAATTTGAGGAAATAAAGAAGTATAACACTATTTGCAGTCATAGGATGAGGAGGACAAGGATAGAGGGACATATAGCACATAACATATTTCTAGTTGAGATCTTGTTGGTTAGTTTTTCAAAAAGTCCCAATTAAAACTTTAAAATATATTTCTTCTCTTTTTTTTTTTTAGAGACAGAGTCTTACTATGTCACCCTCGATAGAGTGTTGTCACATCAAAGCTCACAGCAACCTCTAGCTCTTGGGCTTAGGCGATTTTCTGGCCTCAGCCTCCCAAGTAGCTGGGACTACAGGCTTCCACCACAATACCCAGCTATTTTTTGTTGCAGTTTGGTCGGGGCCAGGTTTGAACCTACCACCCTGGGTATATGGGGCCGGTGCCCTACTCACTGAGCCACAGGAGCCACCCTAAAATATACTTCTTAAGAAATTAAAAAGATAAACAGCCCATTTTTATTTCCTTAATGGAGAAGAAAAACAAGAAAATATGCCAAAACTAAGTATCTAAAAAATCAGCTGAACCAAAATTAAAGCTTAGGAAAAATGTGATTATAAAATTGACATTTATTGTCAAGATCAACTAATTCTATTTCTCAGAACACTCAATAATTTCAAACTTAAAAATTTATTTCAAAATTTTTCATTTTAAACATGATTTTCACATTTTAGAGCTAAAATAACTTTTTCCTTTAATTTATCCCTGTGCTTCAGAGGATAGCACATCAAACATTTCTTGCTTTTATTTGAAGGATAAATTGTACTATTTAGAAAGTGTTGAAATTTACAACACATTCTCTCATAATTATTTTAATTCAACTTGCAATTACCCTGTGATCATTTCATTATTACCATTATTCTTAGAAGCATTTTTTTTTACATTTTAGAAAACAGGGGTTTAATGAATTTAGATTTTTCTCTAGATTTCTAAAGTACTGAAACCTAGAAACAGATTATTCACAACAAAAAAACCTCTCTCTTTATTTGTTTTTGTTGTTCCTATATTTTCCTTTGGAAACTTAGACAAAAATTCTATATCTTGGTCAATGTCTAGATAAGTTATTACCATTTTTTCCTCTAAGCTTTTTATGGTTTCATGTCTTACATATAAAACTTTTATCCATCTTGAATTAATCTGTTGTATTTGGAAAGAGATAGAGGTCACATTTCATTTTTCTGCTTGTGGCTTTCTGATATTCCCAGCATCATTTATTAAATACAGCTTACTTTCCCAGGTGTATGTTGTCTGCTTTGTTGATGATCTGCTGGTTGGAGTTACATGGTATTATTTCTGTGTTCTCTATCCTGTTCCATTGGTCAGTGTCTCTATTTTTATACTAGTACCATGCTGTTTAGTTACTGTAGCCTTGTAGCATAATTTGAAGTCAGGTAATGTGACGCCTCTAGTTTGTTCTTTTTGCTTAAGATAGCTTTGTCTTTAGGGGCTCTCTTTGGCTCCAGATGAAACTTAGAATATTTTTCCCTAGTTCTGTGAAATATGATGTTGGCACTTTGATGGGGACTGCAATGTATCTGTAAATCACCTTAAACAGTATGGACATTTTAACAATGTTGATTCTACCAATCCTTGAGCAGGAAACTTTTTCTGTTTGTTTGTGCCATCTGTAATTTCATTCATCAGTACTTTGTAGTTCCCTTTGTAGACATGTTACACTTCCTTGATTAAGTGAATTCCTAGGTACTTTATTATCTTTGTAGCAATTGTTAATGATACTTGACTTTCAGACTGACTGTTATTCATGTATAGAAATGTTTCTGATTTGTATATAATGATTTTATAACCTGAGACTTTGCAGATTGTATTATTAATTCTAGGAGTCCTTTGGTGGAATCTTTAGGGCTTTCTTCATACAGGATAATATCATCATGACCTCCTCTTTCCAAATTTGGTTGATTGCTCTGGCTAAGACTTCAAGTACCATACTGAATAGAAGTGGTGATAGTGGGCACCCTCATTTCATTTTAGGAGGAATACTTTCAACTTTTTTCTATTCAGCAGGATCTTGGATGCGGGTTAGCATGTGGTACTTATACAGAAACTAGGAACAAATAAAAAGCTTGACTCAGTAATCAAACCCTCCCCAAAAAGAGAAGATTGGGTCCAAATGGTTTTAAAATTAAATTCTACCAAACATTCAAAGAATATCAGTCCTTTCTAAATGCTTCAAAAAAAATAGAAGATAGAATACTTCCAAATGAATTTTATGAGGCCAGAATACTAAAAGTAAAACAAAACAAAGTCACCACAAGAAAAGAAAACTACAGACTGATATGTCTAATGAAGATAGATGTAAAAATCCTTAATAAAATACTAGGATATCAAATACAAAAGAACATTAAAAGGATTATACATTATGACCAAATAGGATTTATCCCTAGGGTGTATGGACAGTTCAACATAATCAATCAATGTGATATAACACATTAGCAGAATGAAAGATATAAACCACATAATAATCCCAATGGATAAAGAAAAAGCATTTAACAAAATTCAACATCCATTCATGGTAAAAACTCTCAACAAAAGAAAGAACAAGCTTACCACAATACAAAAAAGATCACTTATAAAAAGCCCACAAATACCATCATAACCATTGAGGAGAAAAGTTTTCCTCCAAGATCCAGCATGAGTGAGGCAGAATTGCCCACTCTCATTATTTCTATTTAACATAAATAGAAAACTGTAGGATTTTCCAATAAATTCGAAACCGTAGGTAGAACAATGAGATTTAAAAAAAAGAAGAAGAAAAAATGCCATCCAAATTGGAAAGGAAGAAGATGTCTCCTTTAAAGATGATATGATCTTATGCATAGAAAACCCTAAGGGCTCAACAACAACAACAACAACAAAAAAAAAAAAAAAAAAACCTTTTACAACTAATGAATGAATTCAGTGACATCACAAGAGACAAAATCAATATGCAAAAATTGGTTGTATTTCTATACCCTAAAAATGAATTATCTGAAAAGGAAATCAAGAAAACAGTTCCATTTAGAATAGCAACAAAGGGAGGATTCTGGGAAGATGGCCAGCTGGTAGCAACCCTGGTCAGAGGCTCCTGAGCAAAGGAAATAAAACTGGATGAAATCAGAATCTACAAAGCCAAAGATGGGGAGCTGAGCCCAGAAAGAAGTTTGGCAAGCTGTAAATCCAAGGAAGAGCATTTAAGAACACAAAATACAGGTACAAAGCAGGCCCCAGAACTGCTTGCTAAAGCCACACGCCTCCCATAGCCAGCAGGTGGCGGCAGAGGATCCCCTGCTCCGGGCAGGCACAGTACTTGCTAGAGCCTCATGCACCCAGCAGATAGCAGCGGAGGAGTCCCCCACTCTGGGAGGGCCTAGAATTGCTTGCTAGAGTCGTGCACCCCATGGGCAGCAGAGGAGACCCCCGCTCCAGGGCTCTAGGCTGGCCCAGAACAGCTTGCTAGAACCGCACACCTCCCACAGGCGGTGGATGGCCACAGAGGAGTCCCCTGCTCTGGGCAGGCACAGAACTACTTGCTAGTGCTTCAGGCGTCCCGCAGGCAGTGGCGGAGGAGTCCTCCATTCTGGGCAGGCCGAAAACAGCTTGCTAGAGCCTCGCACACCCCACGGGGCCAGCAGAGGAGTTTCCTGCTCCAGGCACCAGTGCTAGGTGGGCCCAGAACTGTTTGTAAGAGCCACGTGCGTCCTGCTGACGGAGGTGGAGGAGTTCCCCACTCTGGGCTCCTATGCCTGCAGGGCCCAGATAGGCTTGCTAGTGCCATGTGCACCCCGCAGGTGGTGGCGGAGGAGTTCCCCACTCCAGACACCCATGTTGGGTGGGCCCAGAACTGCTTGCTAGAGCCACACGCAACACACAGGGCCATGGTGGAGGAGTCTACTGTTCCGAGCGGGCCCAGAACTATTTGTTAGAGCCATGTGTATCCTGTGGGCAGCAGCAGAGGAGTTGCTTGCTCTGGGCTCCCATGCCAGGAAGGCCCAAATCAACTTGCTAGTACTGCTTGCATCCAGTGGGCAACAAAAAAGGAGTCCTCTGCTCCCGGTTTCCCTCCACCCCCACTACCCCGGCGTGACTGAACTAGGACTGAGCTGGTTGCTTGTGTACCCTGCGTTAGCGCTGCCATTCCCCCATCCCCTGGTTGCTCCAGGGGGGCTGAACTAGGACTGATCTAGCCACTGCAGTTCCCCTGTTCCCCTGGTTGGCCCAGCAGGGCCGAACTAGGACTGATCTGGCTGCTGCCAGTATCCTGCCTCCAGGTTGCCCCAGTAGACCGAACAAGGTCCAATCCGGCTACGCACGCTCCCATGCAGCTGCTGCCATTCCGCTGCACCCCCAGTAGCACCAGTGCCTGAGAACTGGGAGAAGACAACAGACATGCTCTGCCTATCTCTCTGGGCAACCAGAAGAAGCCACCAACTGAGCAGTTCTGATAAAGTCTCCAAACAAGGTAAACTCAGAATGGGGCAGAATCAGCAGAAAAACTCTTGCAACTTGAATAACCAGAGTAGATCAACTCCCCCAAGGAAAAATGGGGCAGATGCAATTGAAGACCTCATCCATAAACAGATGGCCAAGATGTCAGAAATTGAGTTCAGAATTTGGATAGCAAATGAGATTAAAAGAATGAAAGAAAGGAGGGAATTAGAATTTCAAGAAATTATTAAACAGATATCTCAAGAAATTATTCAAAAGATGTCTCAAGAATTCAACGATTTCAAAGATAAAATGACCAAAGAGTTTGAAACACTGAAACAAGAGGTTGTAGCCCTCAAGGATCTGAAAGATATGGTGGAATCCCTCCATAACGGAGTGGAACAGGCAGAAGAAAGGATCTCTGACATTGAAGACAAAGCATTTGTTGAAGTCCAGGAGCACAAAGATCAAACGAAATGGAGAGCAAAAACAGATCTCACTCTCAGAGAGCTCTCGGATAATTCAAAGAAAACTAATATTCACCTTGTAGGAATCCCTGAAGGTGATGAAGTTGCTTTGTAAAACACAGAGCCTTTTCTTCATGAAATTACGAAAGAGAACTTTCCAGACATGCCAAGAGATTCTGAAATTCAGATAGCAGAGTTTCAGAACCCCAGCACAACTCAACCCGAACAAGACATTATAATTAACTTCACTAAAGGCACATCATAATTAACTTCACTAAAGTTAATATGAAAAATAAACTTCTGAAAGTAGCCAGGCATAAGAAAACCATAACCTACAAGGGGAAGAGTATTAGGATGACAGCAGATCTCTTGGCTGAAACCTTTCAGGCTAGAAGAGGATGGTCATCGACTTTTAATCTCCTAAAACAAAATAACTTTCAACCCAGGATTACAAACGTCTACTGGACTTTCAAGCAACTCGATGCCCAAAATTTTACCAGGCTTGTCAATAATTTCAATCAATGTGAATGGCTTAAATTGTCCTCTAAAGAGGCACAGATTGGCTGATTGGATACAGAAACTCAGACCAGACATTTCTTGTGTACAAGAATCTCATCTTACCTTAAAAGACAAATATAGACTCAGGGTGAAGGGATGGTTATCTATATTCCAGGCTAATGGAAAGCAAAAAAAAAGCAATTGTTGCACTTTTATTTGCAGATACATTAGGTTTTAAACCAACAAAAGTAACCAAAGATAAAGATGGCCACTTTATATTTGTTAAGGGTAATACTCAATATGACAAGATCTCAATTCTCAGTATCTATGCACCCAACCAAAATGCACCTCAATTTATAAGAGATGGTCTAACAGGTATGAGCAACTTGATTTCACCCAGCTCCATCATAGTCAGAGAATTTAACATTCCTTTGGCAGTGTTGGATAGATCCTCCAATAAGAAGCTTAGCAAAGGATATTTTAGATTTAAATTTAACTATTCAGCTTTTGGACCTAACAGACATCTATAGAACTTTTCACCCTAAAAAAAACTGAATACACATTTTTCTCATCAGTTCATGGAACATATTCCAAAATTGATCACATCTTAGGTCATAAGTCTAACCTCAGTAAATTTAAAAGAATAGAAATTATTCCATGCGTCTTCTCAGACCATCATGGAATAAAAGTTGAACTCAGCAACAACAGGAACTTGCAGTCTCATACAAAAATATGGAAGCTAAATAACTTTATGCTGAATGATAGATGGGTCAAAGATGACCTCAAGAAGGAAATTATAAAAAGAAAGAAAAAAAAGAAAGAAATTGGCTTGGTGCCTGTGGCTCAAGTGGCTAAGGCGCCAGCCATATACACCTAAGTTGGTGGGTTTGAATGCAGCCTGGGCCCGCCAAACAACAATGATGGCTGCAACCAAAAAAAAATAGCCAGGTGTTGTGGCGAGCGCCTGTGGTTCCAGCAACTTGGGAGGTGGAGGCAGGAGACTCGCTTGAGCCCAGGAGTTGGAGGTTGCTGTGAGCTATGCCACGGCACTCTACCCAGGGGGATAGCTTGAGGCTCTGTCTCAAAAAAAAAAAAAAAAAAAAAGAAAGAAAGAAAGAAATTACCAAATTTTTAGAACAAAACAATAATGAAGATACGAGTTATCAGAACCTCTGGCATACCGCAAAGGCAGTCCTAAGAGGGAAATTTATAGCATTACAAGCCTTCCTCAAGAGAACAGAAAGACAGGAAGTTAACAACTTAATGGGACATCTCAAGCAACTGGAAAGGGAAGAACACTCCAATCCCAAACCCAGCAGAAAAAAAAGAAATAACTAAAATTAGAGCAGAATTAAATGAAACAAAAGGATTATAGAATAGATCAATAAAGCAAAAAGTTGGTTTTTTGAAAAGCTCTATAAAATAGATAAACCTTTGGCCAGCCTAACCAAGAAAAAAAGAGTAAAATCTCTAATCTCATCAATCAGAAATGGTAAAAATGAAATAACAACAGATCCCTTAGAAATTCAAAAAATCCTTAATCAATATTATAAGAAACTTTATTCCCAGAAATATGACAATCTGAAGGAAATTGACCAATACTTGGAAGCACGCCACCTCCCAAGACTCAGCCAGAATGAAGTGGAAATGTTGAACAGACCTATATCAGAAATAGCATCAACTATACAAAATCTCCCTAAAAAGAAAAGCCCAGGACCAGATGGCTTCACGTCAGAATTCTACCAAATCTTTAAAGAGGAACCAGTACCTATACTACTTAACCTTTTCCAAAATATAGAAAAAGATGGAATACTACCCAACACATTCTATGAAGCAAACATCACCTTGATACCAAAACCAGGAAAAGACCCAACAAGAAAAGAAAATTACAGACCAGTATCACTAATGAATATTGATGCAAAAATATTCAACAAGATCCTAACCAACAGAATCCAGCAACACATCAAACTAAGTATACACCACAACCAAGTGGGTTATATCCCAGGATCTCAAGGATGGTTCAACATACATAAATCTATAAATATAATTCATCACATAAA